>CM075768.1:48640315-48665315 GCA_037974665.1 Ehretia macrophylla | reverse complement strand
CACGACGGCGCACGATTGGGCCTCGGATGGGGCACGTACTTGGGGCAAGGCTTGGTAAGCAGTTGGGGTGCAGTGGGGTCGCGAATGGGGCACAATGTGGCAAGCAGTTGGGGCAAGCAGTTGGCGCGCGCATGTGGCGCCCATGCCGCACGATGGTGCGCACATGTGGCCCGCATGCCGCACGAAGGTGCGTGCATGGGGTGCCCACGCCGCACGAAGGTGCGCGCATGAGACGCCCATGCCGTACGAAGGTGCGCGTATGGGGCGCATATGCGGAACGTCGGTGCACGCATGCGGCCCACATGCAGCACGAAGGTGCGCGCATGGGGCACCCATGCCGCACGATGGTGTGTACATGGGGCACCCATGCCGCTCAATGGTGCGCGCATACCGCATGATGGTGCGCTTATATGGCCCGCATGCCGCACAAAGGTACACGTATGGGGCGCCCATGCTGCACGAAGGTGCGTGCATGGTCTGCCCATGCCGCACGATGGTGCGCGCATGGGGCGCCCATGCCGCACGAAGGTACGCGCATGGTGCGCCCATGCCGCACTATGGTGCACGCATCGGGGCGCGCATGCCGCACGATGGTGCGCGCATGCCGCACGAAGGTGCGCGTATAGGGCGCCCATGCCGCACGATGGTTCGCTCATCGAGCGCGCATGCCACACGATGGTTCGCGCATGTGGCCCGCATGCCGAACGATGGTGCGCGTATGGGGCGCCCATGCCGCACGAAGGTGCGCGCATGGTGCGCGTATGCCGCACGAAGGTGCGCACATGCCGCGCCCATGCCGTTCAATGGTGCTTGCATATGGCCCGCATGCCGCACGATGGTGCGGTCATTGGGCGCCCATGCCGCACGATGGTGCGCGCATGGGGCGTGCATGCCGCACGATGGTGCTTGCATGTGGCCCGCATGCCGCACGATGGTGCACACATGGGGCGCGCATGCCGCACGATGGTGCGCTCATGTGGCCCGCATGCCGCACAAAGGTGAGTGCATGGGGTGCCCATGTCGCACGATGGTTCGCTCATCAGGCGCGCATGCCGCACGATGGTTCGCGCATGTGGCCCGCATGCAGCACGATGGTGCGCGCATGGGGCGCCTATGCCGCACGAAGGTGTGCGCATGGTGCGCCCATGCAGCACTATGGTGCGCGTATCGGGCGCGCATGCTGCACGATGGTGCTTGCATGTGGCCCGCATGCCGCACGATAGTGCGAGCGTGGGGCGCCCATGCCGCACGATGGTGCGCGCATGTGGCCCGCATGCCGCAAGATAGTGCGCGCATGCGGAGCCCATGCCGCACGATAGTGCGCGCAAGTGGCGCGAGCGGGGCGCTCAAGGGGCGTTGTTGGGGCACTGTTGGGGCACGGCTGGAGCACTGTTGGGGCACGGTTGGGGGACGGGGGGGGTACACTTGGGGGAGGATGGGGGATATTGGGGGACGACTTTGGCACTAGTAGGGGACGTTGGGCACGACTGGCAATATTAAGCATTCGGGGGAATTGGGCATGCGAAATGTATTATGACACGAATGTAGACATTTATATTCTTGTACAAGTGATTTCCGAATCTACGAAGTAGTCTTAACCTTTGCCTTGTCCGAGAAACAGTTTGTAACGCTCCGATCCCTCACGAGACCGGAGGCTTTAATAGCCATTCTAACCACAACCCAATTCCAAACCCCAGGCACGAAATTTAGGGGAAAACAGATGGAGTTTCCCCTATATGTAGGTCTATCTAGAAACTTGTCAACAGTCACATACAAGACCTGAATCAAAATCAACCATTCATAACTTAGCTTTCAAGATTCATAAAGCCAACCAGCTCCTCAATGCCATCCGAGCGTTGGAACCCAACATCATATCACACAAGCATGCAAAATCAAATCCATTGAAGTTCTATCTTTTTAATTCACTTATCATACCACTCTATATTGTCAATCAAGCTTTCTTATAATTTGTGTCCAACCCACTAACTAGTTTTCATCGTCCACACAAGCATGCATTACTAAGTAATAAAGTAAAGCAAATAGAAGATATTATAAGCCCACTAGTACGTAATCATCAAACAAACTAAAAATTTAATATTACATTCCTTGATATAACATAAATACATATATGGGCACAAAGTCTCAAATACAATACAAGCATATCATGATCACATTCTTCTATGTTTTACACACCGATAGAGCAAGCAGGTCACATAAGAGGCAATCTAGTCTTCAGCTTTTCCTGAAATATGTTGAAAAGAGGAATGAGTAACCAGGTTACTCAATGAGGGAGGTGATGCAACATACCAGGCGTGCATTATGATATGCAGATACAAGAAATCATATATATAACATGACAACAAGATTGAATAGCAAGTAGTTAACCACATTAAAAAGGATACGGTTCCACTTCAAGTATTCAATCACGAGCCATGAGCCACGAACATCACGCAAGTGCCGGCAAACTCCAAACACCATCAAGTTGGGATACTCCGGATGTATCCCGATCCTACGACCCTTTCTCCTAAGGTAGGTCCATGCCCAGTAGGTGAACCATGCCTCTGGGGTAGTGGAGTATGCCTTAGTGAGAAGGGAATAGGCACCATGGTAGTCGAGGGAGCACGGCAAGCCCGACGCTGCCCGTGTTTCTCGATGCTACCATGTCCGAAAAGGTTGCGCAACCCCGAGTAACGAATCACGAATCTCATTTTCAAATCAAGTGGGGAGGTAGCAAAGTAGGCTAGCCTCACCCCATACATATCATATAACACATTTGATAATCAAAGAGAACAATTATAGCAATATAAACAATTACCCTTGCAACTAATTCAAGTAGTTCGCAAGATAGCATGAAAATAGTACATATAAACTTTATCCATTTAGATTAAATCATATAATAAAATAAACTAATATGTACAAAAGGAATGAAGACTCCCTCACCTTGGATTAAGCCAAGCATGCAAGAAACTAACTTACATTCACTCCAACCTCCTTGAATCCACTCAAATGTGCAACCCCTAGTTATTTATATAAGTATAATACTTAGACATCAAAACTAGTATAATACTATGCAAGTAAATTAACGTAACACCTTAACAATTGATTATACCAACTCCAACTTGACTATTATGCAAATTCAACACACAACAATAAAAGTTCCATAATCACTTATATATTTCATATTATCACATAGTCAAAGTAGTCATACAAGTAACCAAACATTAGTAGGTGAAACAGTGGCACATATAAAATGACTAAAGTTAGCAACTAGTAGCAAAAGTTTAGCTATAACTATTGGCAACTAATTCTCTTCAATGAATAAGCTGGCTTTGCAAATAAACTATAAGCTCACTAAAGCTCAATTATTAATACACTTAATCAACTATTGATAATCTAAACATTAGCACATAGAAATGAGTATAACTAACAGCTCATAATAAGTTGACTACAACTATTTGATAATTAAATTTCCCTTGCATTATTTCACATTAAAGTCGAGACATACTTTCTTTAATTCAATGTTAAGTAACATGCCAAGATATTTCTTATGGTTTCCTAGTTTACTACCATACATAAGTATGCTAGTCTCGAGCATTAAGTTAGGTTGTCCATTCAGGCTACGATTTAGTTATACTAACCAACATGTACCACATTCTCTAGCCTTCCTTAAACTCCCTAGTTAACATTTCTACAATTTAACTTCATTATTAATTCATTTCCAAACAAGAACTTACCCAATGCCTTACTAACATGCCTATCTTTATTTACTACCTAATAACTTTAACTTAGTCATAGTCCACACTAATTCTAAACTCTCATTACACAAACTCATATAGTAGTACATTTTAGTCTAGTCTAGTCCCATATTATCTAGACTAACTTGCAACCAATACACATGAGGACAAGGGAAAGGAAAAAAAAACCCGCTGGCAGGAACTCTCCAGCTCACGCCTATTCACATGCTTCTCGGAAAGCATCCAAAAAAGAGTACTTAGAGCTAGAATTTGGCCAAACCTTAGAAATACACTTTCGTTCAACTATGAGTCTACTACAACATATCCAAAATTCAGTTAATTTAGTCAACATTTGCTAGGTCAAATAGGTCCTACAACTCAGGCATGCAAATCTGTCCAATTTTTTTCCAGATTTTTGGTAACTCATGTTTCTGCAATTACTTCACTATAAAACTAATTTTAAAGCTCTACTACACAAGAATCATCATATATACTCATATATAACATTTAAGACAAGGAAAATCTAACATATAACATGTTATGTACACTTCATTAAACACCAACTAAATTCTTATCCATCAATTCTTTTCATAAAAGCAAGACAAGGTAGAAATTTAAGTAGTACCAATAACTATTTCAAGAATCCAAGAAGGATAACTTCAACCTCTACTTAGGCATCACTTTAGCATTTACATGAGTCTAATTACTCTTGATTATCTAAATGGAAAGTCACTATACATAATTCATCACATTAAACATTCACTCAACGTTCAACTTATTTAAACATTCAATGCACATAGTTCACGTTAGTCACATATTAAACATTTAACATTCAATGCAACTAATATTTATTTAACCCTCACGCCACTTAAGCACTCTCTCCAAACATGTAATTGTTACCCTCAAGCCTTCAACTACCTATAATCTACCATTATTCAGCTCAAATTAGCCTTTAGTGCAACATTAATCACTTAGCTATATAAACTGAAATTTCTAGCTGCATTTGCTTAATTTTACAGGTTCAATTAGCAGCTTTAATGACTTCTAAAACTTCTTAAATTTGACAGACATGTATTTCGTCAAGTGTAGATGGGTTTAGCCTCAAACGGTTCCCAATTCGGAGTTAAACTCATCAAGTTATGCCCTTTAGAAAATCAGTTCACAAAACTGCCCCTACATCAACGGGTGAATCTGATCCTACTGTTTCGGCTCTATAAATGCACATAAACGACAGAATTTAACATTCCACATAAAAGAGAAGTTTTTCCTTAAGGTCTTGGGCATATTGTGTAAAAACATCAGCTCATTCCGACATCGTTTGCTACCTCAAATCTGCTCTGAACCTCAGTTGCTCAAATCTGTCCGAAAATCACATTTTGTACTCTTTGTTCCATTTTGATATTTTCATGCACTAAGCTCACTACAAGAAATATACTAGCATACAAAGCACTTTCATTCCTCACTTAGAACTTATAGCAAACACATGATCTTCATCTAGTTGAGCAAGCTAGCTATGCAATATCTACAACATGATCAACTAGCAAAGCTTGATATTCACACACAATCATTTCTAGAACTTGTTTCATGCCATATATCATTTCTATTTGCATTCCTACATCCATGAATCATTCAACTACAACTAGCCAACATTTTATAAACAAGAATTAACACTAGAAATGCTTAGGAGAATGAAATCCCTCACCTATTCTTGGCTAGAACAAGCTCAAAATCACCTTTTCTTTCTTGTTTTCTCCTTCTTCTTCTTCTTTTTCTTCTTCTTCTTTCTTGTGTGTTTTTAAACGTGTTGTGTGTGTGTGTGTGTTGTCTGATTTTTGTGTGTGTTTTTGTGTGTTGTAGAATATAAATAGGTGTAAATAATAAAAGAAAGAAAAACCCAATTGACCAACATGCCCTTCAACTAAATGCTATTAACTAGTTTGCCATTGTAGTTTAATTCTAACTAATTTAGTTGCTCCAATTCCTAATTGTCTACGTTAATTATTTTCTACGGTTCCTACGATTTTCCAAAGTGTTCGTGAAGTCCCAAAATTGCATGTAAAATGAGAATTATGCACATTAACCAATTAAACGTGCCTACTTACATAAGAATGCATTTATATTGATGCAATATATGTTAATAGATGAATTTCTTGTTAAACTAGATGTATGCACATAGTTTGATATAAATGCACGTTAAACAAAATAGATGGATGTAACCCAAAATATGATATTTTATGTAAACGAATATACATAAATAATTAAAGTAGACATATAAGTATATGCACATCAATTAAATAATTATATGCACGGGTCGGGGTGTCACACTCTCCCCTCCTTCAAACAAATTGCGCCCTCGCAATTTCTTCTTCACAAGAAAACTCCATATAAGCATCGTGAACCTTCTGAAGAAGGAGCGTGAATGCGAATACCATAGAACATACTAAGAGGGAGTATCGATGATCCACACCAATTAGAACCTTCAGATAGAATTCCAACAAATAGCCTAAGAGAATTCCAGATAATAATTCTTGAACAAGGACGCCAAATAAGGCTCCACTTATGAATGCCATTCTGAAGTCCAATTAAGAATATCAGTTAGAAGTGCCGAGAGAATACCAATATGGAATCCAAGTGAATACCATAAAAGACGCCACGAAGAATGCCAAACAATACACCACTTGAGAATCCCTATATAGAAATCCCAAAGAAGGTCACACATATATAAATACCAAGTAAGAATGCCAACCAGAGTTCCAATAAGAGTACTGCTAGAAAATTCCATATGGAAATACCAATAAGGATCCCGAGAAGAATACTACAGATAGTACCGTGTAGGAATTTCCATAGGAAAATACCGAAGAAGATATTGAGAATAAACTTCAAGGCTGACTACTGATTGTAACCTTCCGAGACTGAATTCTTTTATCTGACTGTCAATAATCAATCGATCAACACTTCTTCTTTTTGTTGGTTCACGTCTTTGGATAAGCCGTTACTGATCATCTCTTTATAGGGGAGATTTTACTTACCATTTCGAAGGGTAAGGCATGTATGCAGTGGGTTTCACATAAGATAAACATTCAATAAATATTATTACAAGTAACTAAAGTAAATAAACACTCAAGAGATCACATAGATGCATAATTGATCGCATAAATAAACATATCATATAAGTTTCACTTATTGCACAAAGGGGTCACATAAGTGTGCATATAATCACATAACACAATACACATCATACAACCTCAATATTGCACATAAACAAATCACAAAGAATCACATTTTCAATCAGCAACATAACCATCTCACATGCAAGCACACCACAGCATAAAGCATACTTCATATGCACGCACTCGAGGTTCGCTACCCAACAGACCGAGGACCCTATCCCGGCTGAGAAATATCTAAGCTCTGATACCACATGTAACGCTCCGATTCCTCACGAGACCGGAGGCTTTAATAGCCATGCTAATCACAACCCAATTCCAAACCGCAAGCACGAAATTTAGGGGGAAACAGACGGAGTTTCCCCTATATGTAGGTCTATCTAGAAACCTGTCAACAGTCACATACAAGACCTGAATCAAAATCAACCATTCATAACCTAGCTTTCAAGATTCATAAAGCCAACCAGCTCCTCAATGCCATCCGAGCCTTGGAACCCAACATCATATCACACAAGCATGCAAAATCAAATCCATTGAAGTTCTATCTTTTTAATCCACTTATCATACCACTTTATATTATCAATCAAGCTTTCTTATAATTTGTGTCCAACCCACTAACTAGTTTTCATCGTCCACACAAGCATGCACTACTAAGTAATAAAGTAAAGCAAGTAAAAGATATTACAAGCCCATTAGTACCTAATCATCAAACAAACGAAAACTTTAATATTACATTCCTTGATATAACATAAATACATACATGGGCACAAAGTCTCAAATACAATACAAGCATATCATGATCACATTCTTCCATGTTTTACACACTGATAGAGCAAGCAGGTCACATAAGAGGCAATCCAGTCTTCAGCTTTTACTGAAATATGTTGAAAAGAGGAATGAGTAACCAAGTTACTCAATGAGGGAGGTGATGCAACATACCAGGCGTGCATTATGATATGCAGATACAAGAAATCATATATATAACATGACAACAAGATTGAATAGCAAGTAGTTAACCACATTAAAAAGGATACGGTTCCACTTCAAGTATTCAATCACGAGTCATGAGCCACGAACTTCACGCAAGTGCCGGCAAACCCCAAACACCATCAAGTTGGGATACTTCGGATGTATCCCGATCCTACGACCCTTTCTCCTAAGGTAGGTCCATGCCCAGCAGGTGAACCACGCCTCTGGGGTAGTGGAGTATGCCTCAGCGAGAAGGGAATAGGCACCATGGTAGTCGAGGGAGCACGGCAAGCCCGACGCCGCCCGTGTTTCTCGACGCTACCATGTCCGAAAAGGTTGCGCAACCCCGAGTAACGAATCACGAATCTCATTTTCAAATCAAGTGGGGAGGTAGCAAAGTAGGCTAGCCTCACCGCATACATATCATATAACACATTTGATAATCAAAGAGAACAATTATAGCAATATAAACAATTACCCTTGCAACTAATTCAAGTAGTTCGCAAGATAGCATGAAAATAGTACATATAAACTTTATCCATTTAGATTAAATCATATAATAAAATAAACTAATATGTACAAAAGGAATGAAGACTCCCTCACCTTGGATTAAGCCAAGCATGCAAGAAACTAACTTACATTTACTCCAACCTCCTTGAATCCACTCAAACGTGCAACCCCTAGTTATTCATATAAGTATAATACTTAGACATCAAAATTAGTATAATACTATGCAAGTAAATTAACATAACACCTTAACAATTGATTATACCAACTCCAACTTGACTATTATGCAAATTCAACACACAACAATAAAAGTTCCATAATCACTTATATATTTCATATTATCACATAGTCCAAGTAGTCATACAAGTAACCAAACATTAGTAGGTGAAATAGTGGCACATATAAAATGACTAAAGTTAGCAACTAGTAGCAAAAGTTTAGCTATAACTATTGGCAACTAATTCTCTTCAATGAATAAGCTAGCTTTGCAAATAAACTATAAGCTCACTAAAGCTCAATTATTCATACACTAAATCAACTATTGATAATCTAAAAATTAGCACATAGAAATGAGTATAACTAACAGCTCATAATAAGTTGACTACAACTATTTTGATAATTAAATTTCCCTTGCATTATTTCACATTAAAGTCGAGACATACTTTCTTTAATTGAATGTTAAATAACATGCCAAGATATTTCTTATGGTTTCCTAGTTTACTACTCTCCATAAGTATGCTAGTCTCGAGCAGTAAGTTAGGTTGTCTATTCAGGCTACGATTTAGTTATACTAACCAACATGTACCACATTCTCTAGCCTTCCTTAAACTCCCTAGTTAACATTTCTACAATTCAACTTCATTATTAATTCATTTCCAAACAAGAACTTACCCAATGCCTTACTAACATGCCTATCTTTATTCACTACCTAATAACTTTAGCTTAGTCATAGTTCAAACTAATTCTAAACTCTCATTACACAAAGACATATAGTAGTACATTTTAGTCTAGTCTAGTCCCATGTTATCTAGACTAACTTGCAACCAATACACATGAGGACAAGGGAAAGGAAAAAAAAAAACGCTGGCAGGAACTGTCCAGCTCACGCCTATTCACATGCTTCTCGGAAATCATCCAAAAAAGAGTACTTAGAGCTAGAATTTGGCCAAACCTTAGAAATACACTTTCGTTCAACAATGAGTCTACTACAACATATCCAAAATTTAGTTAATTTAGTCAACATTTGCTAGGTCAAATAGGTCCTACAACTCAGGCATGCAAATCTGTCCAATTTTTTTCCAGATTTTTCGTAACTCATGTTTCTGCAATTACTTCACTATAAAACTAATTTTAAAGCTCTACTACAGAGGAATCATCATATATACTCATATATAACATTTAAGACAAGGAAAATCTAACATATAACATGTAATGTACACTTCATTAAACACCAACTAAATTCTTATCCATCAATTCTTTTCATAAAAGCAAGACAAGGTAGAAATTTAAGTAGTACCAATAACTATTTCAAGAATCCAAGAAGGATAACTTTAACCTTTACTTAGGCATCACTTTAGCATTTACATGAGTCTAATTACTCTTGATTATCTAAATGGCAAGTCACTATACATAATTCATCACATTAAACATTCACTCAACGTTCAACTTATTTAAACATTCAATGCACATAGTTCACGTTAGTCACATATTAAACATTTAACATTCATTGCAACTAATATTTATTTAACCCTCACGCCACTTAAGCACTCTCTCCAAACATGTAATATTGTTACCCTCAAGCCTTCAACTACCTATAATCTACCATTATTCAGCTCAAATTAGCCTTTAGTGCAACATTAATCACTTAGCTATATAAACTGAAATTTCTAGCTGCATTTGCTTAATTTTATAGGTTCAATTAGCAGCATTAATGACTTCTAAAACTTCTAAAATTTGACAGACATGTAGTTCATCAAGTGTAGATGGGTTTAGCCTCAAACGGTTCCCAATTCGGAGTTAAACTCATCAAGTTATGCCCTTTAGAAAATCAGTGCGCAAAACTGCCCCTGCATCAACGGGTGAATCTGACCCTACTGTTTCGGCTCTATAAATGCGCATAAACGACAGAATTTAACATTCCACATAAAAGAGAAGTTTTTCCTTAAGGTCTTGGGCATATTGTGTAAAAACATCAGCTCATTCCGACATCGTTTGCTACCTCAAATCTGCTCTGAACCTCAGTTGCTCAAATCTGTCCGAAAATCACATTTTGTACTCTTTGTTCCATTTTGATATTTTCATGCACTAAGCTCACTACAAGAAACTTTCATTCCTCACTTAGAACTTATAGCAAACACATGATCTTCATCTAGTTGAGCAAGCTAGCTATGCAATATCTACAACATGATCAACTAGCAAAGCTTGATATTCACACACAAAATCATTTCTAGAACTTGTTTCATGCCATATATCATTTCTATTTGCATTCCTACATCCATGAATCATTCAACTACAACTAGCCAACATTTTATAAACAAGAATTAACACTAGAAATGCTTAGGAGAATGAAATCCCTCACCTATTCTTGGCTAGCACAAGATCAAAATCACATTTTCTTCCTTCTCTTCTCTTTCTTCTTCTTCTTTTTCTTCTTCTTCTTTCTTGTGGGTTTTTAGTCGTGTGGAGTGTGGGGGTGTGTGTGTGTCTGATTTTTGCGTGTGTTTTTGTGTGTTGTAGAATATAAATAGGTGTAAATAATAAAAGAAAGAAAAACCCAATTGACCAACATGCCCTTCAACTAAATGCTATTAACTAGTTTGCCATTGTAGTTTAATTCTAACTAATTTAGCTGCTCCAATTCCTAATTGTCTACGTTAATTATTTTCTACGGTTCCTACGATTTTCCAAAGTGTTCGTGAAGTCCCAAAATTGCATGTAAAATGAGAATTATGCACATTAACCAATTAAACGTGCCTACTTATATAAGAATGCATTTATATTGATGCAATATATGTTAATAGATGAATTTCTTGTTAAACTAGATGTATGCACATAGTTTGATATAAATGCACGTTAAACAAAATAGATGGATGTAACCCAAAATATGATATTTTATGTAAACGAATATACATAAATAATTAAAGTAGACATATAAGTATATGCACATCAATTAAATAATTATATGCACGGGTCGGGGTGTCACACAGTTCGTCACATTTGTGAAGTGAAATAGATTAATTGGTTTTCCTATCCATCCAAAACAAATTATAATGCCAAATATCATGTAAACTAATTAATTTATGAATTAATATAAATTTTCATGAATTTTCTAGTATTTTTTGTGATTTTTCCCTATTTTTCGTAATTTTTAAATATTAAAAATTAATTTTTCAAAAAAAATATTTTTGAATATCGTTTAAAAAATTAATGTATGAATTAATATAATTTTTTCTGAATTTTTTACTATTTTTTCTGATTTTTCCCTATTTTTTGCAATTATTAAATATTAAAAAATATTTTTTCAAAATTTTTTTTTGAAGCATTTGGATATCATATGATATCAATAAGGAGCAAGTTGGGTACGAAGATCATGCCATATGGTGCCTTTTATTGTGTAAAACACACATTATGAATCTCTGGCAAAATGTATGCTACTGCTGTCACTTGGGTTTTTGCATCTAAATGTATTATAGGGGGGTATGTGGTGTCAAGCCTCCTAGTCAAGGGCCATGCGGGGGGACGTTGTGGGCACTTCGTGGCACATTGTTGGCTATATCGTGGGCTATATTGTGGGCGGGAATGCCTACTGAGTGAATCACGCCGAGGTATTGCGTTGCATACCCGTGCGTTGGGGCCGTGCCACCCCCGCCTCGTGTCCCCCAGCATGTCCCTCGGCGCGACACCAGGATGGCTAATGAGGAACATGGTGGCTTCCCTAGCCCCTCATTATCTATCTTGGTGCCGCAATACCGTCGACGTCATTGGGATGGCTAATGAGGGGGCGAGTGGTTGCCCAAGCACAAAACTAGCCATCCCCGTGCCGCCGGCTAGGTACATGTTGGGGGACATTCCTGTCCCCCGATGTGTCATTGGGCCTGCGCGATGCGCGAATCGCCTAGCACACGAAGCCATGGTCGTTGCCGAGTGGATGCGCACGGCCATGGTCTAGTGTTGTGGCGATCCAAGCACTGCGTGGGCTTGGGTGGCTCTTGGGGGACGGTGGGGGCATGCGTGATGCGCGAATCGCCTACCACATGTGGCATTGGCTTTCATTAAGCAACGACGTGAGCATTGCAATAAGACGATTGCTAATGCTTCAATGTCGTGGCGATCCAAGCACCATGCGGCCTTGAAGCCGTCCCCCGGTGGGTTCTGTCGTCTCTGTGCAATGCGCGAATCGCCTAGCACACGACGCCATGGTTCTCACTGAGTCGTAATGCGACGGACGTGGTCTAGTATCGTGGTGATCCAAGCACCGCGTGGGCAGGAAAGTAGTTTGCTTGTCCCGTTTCGTGCATACGGGGGGACGGTCGCCTAGCACATGTGGCATTGGCTTTCGCTAAGCAACGACGCGAGCGTTGCGATGAGACGATTGCTGATGCTTCAATATCGTGGCGATCCAAGAACCACAAGGCCTTGAAGCCGTCCCCCGGTTGGTTCCGACAGGCCTGTTCGATGTATGAATCGCCTAGCACTCGACGCCATGGTCCTCGTTGAGTCGTAATGTGATGGACGTGGTCTGGTGTCGTGGCGATCCAAGCACCGCGTGGGCAGGAAGGTAGTTTGCTTGTCTCGTTCCGTGAATAAAGGTGCATACAAGGGTACGGCGGGGGGCATGCGTGATGCGCGAATTGCCTAGCACATGTGGCATTGGCTTTCGTTAAGCAACGACGCGAGCGTTGCTATGAGATGATTGCTGATACTTCAATGTCATGGCGATCCAAGCACCATGCGTCCTTGAAGCCAACACCCGGTTGGTTCCGATGGGCCTGTGCGATGGCGAATCACCTAGCACATGACGCCATGGTCCTCGCTGAGTCGTAATGCGACGGACGTGGTCTAGTGTCGTGGCGATCCAAGCACCGCGTGGGCAGGAAGGTAGTTTGCTTGTCCCATTCCGTTAATACAGGTGCATACAGGGGGACGGTGGGGGGCATGCGTGATGCGCGAATCGCCTAGCACATGTGGCATTGACTTTTGTTAAGCAACGACGCGAGCGTTGCGATGAGACAATTGCTGATGCTTCAATGTCGTGGCGATCCAAGAACCATGCGGCCTCAAAGCCATCCCCCGATGTGTTCCCACTGGCCTGCGCGATGCGCGAATCGCCTAGTACACAATGCCATGGTCTTCGTTGAGTCATAATGTGACAGACGTGGTCTAGTGTCGTGGTGATCCAAGCACCGCGTGGGCAGGAAGGTAGTTTGCTTGTCCCGTTCCGTGAATACAGGGGCATACAGGGGGACGGTGGGAGGCATGCATGATGCGCAAATCGCCTAGCACATGTGGCATTGGCTTTCGTTAAGCAACGACGCGAGTGTTACGATGAGACGATTGCTGATGCTTCAATGTCGTGGCGATCCAAGCACCGTTCGGCCTTGAATCCGTCCCCCGGCGTGTTCCCACTGGCCTGCGCGATGCTTGAATCGCCTAGCACACGACTCCATGGTCCTCGCTGAGTCGTAATGCGACGGACGTGGTCTAGTGTCGTGGCGATCCAAGCACCGCGTGGGCAGGAAGGTAGTTTGCTTGTCCCGTTCCGTGAATACAGGTGCATACAGGGGGACGGTGGGGGGCATGCGTGATGCGCGAATCGCCTAGCACATGTGGCATTGGCTTTCGTTAAGCAACGACGCGAGTGTTGCGATGAGACGATTGCTGATGCTTCAATGTCGTGGTGATCCAAGCACCGTGTCACGCCCCAACCCGGCCTATGAGGCTAGACTAGGGTGTGATCTAAACATTCAAGTCATATCACATACTTAACCGTTTTATGAAGATTTAACACTTAATGTTTTAGCCTAAACTCCAAAATTTTCTGAAAAACCGGCAGCATAACAGCTGTAATTAGGCTCTTTGGTTTGACCTAATTCTCTAAACGCCTCAAACTTTCCAATCTCAATTTCATTTCCAACTAGGATTACTATTTACCATCAATTGAAACGCCTACTAACTATCTCGATGTCACGTTTGATTAATAACCTAGCATGATACTATGTCTCGTTTGTTTGTTAATCCTCGTTACAAAAATACATGTTGATCTTAGCTTGATAGTGAGTACCTGCTAAAGATTGGATAGGTTCATTTACTTAGTCCTTACCTAATACTTCATAATCCTATTATAGATACTAGCAGTAATAATAGCAAAATGACCATAGTAGTGTCTAGTGTTTGTCTAGTTAATATCAGTACAAACCAAAATTAGACCTCAAATTACAACGAGGGTCCTTTACATTACAAACAACGAGCAACATAAAAGAAACAGTCTTCAAGTAGCATAGTTTTCACAAATGGCCATAAATCAAGCAAAGCACATATGACAGGCAATCACTCCAAGGAATCATCGTTTAGGCACGTCGTCCTCGGGTACCTGTTCTTGATCTTCTTCACCTGAGATGATAAAAGAGGGTGAGTCCTTATGAACTCAGCGAGGGGGAACGAGAAATAGGTTTTGAAACTCATTTTCCGGTTCAACTTATGAAAATCCTTTTGCAAGTATGAATATAACACAATTAAGTACGTAATCAATAATATAAGAGTAAAGGAACACAATTACCCATCTTTCCTCCCCGAGGTCCTCTAGGAACCAAGCGAGAGTACTTATACATATAGTAAAAATGATACGGTGAGCTTTTGCTCTCAGTTCATTTCCAGTATTAGTTGTTGCGGCCGACTTCAAATCATCCCCTTATCACGCCAAGTGGGTGTACTCTGGATGTACCCCGAAATTCTACGACCCAACTCTCCGAGGAAGTCTAGCCCCCAAGCGAGAGAGGGAATTGGACAATGGTAGTCACGATTGCACTAGCAAGCCCGATGCCGCCCGGTGTGCGTGAACGCTACCACGCCAGAATGAAAGGTTGCAACCTTATATGCAATACACATTTATGACATTTAATATATCACATTAGGAGGACAACAAAGTAGGTTTCCTTCGGACAGTCATAAGATTGCACATTGACAAGTAAACAAGCGAGGCATGATAAAACAAGTAATTTCACTTGAAAGGCATATGGAGTTATATGAACATTAAACGGGCAGCCACGTACACACGTAAATCAAGTCATATAACTCAATTCAAAGTCCACGTAATCAAATAATAAGACTATTCAACATGCAACAACATCTACGTGGGTTCGGATGCAAGAAAGGCCTATTTGTCAATATGCAATGATCAAAATCACATTTAGGGTTATAAGGGCAACTACGGGCAGCCTAATAAACATATAATTACATACAATATCCAAAAGATCAACACTTAACAAGTTTACCTAGTCACTAGGGTTTCCATTTCGTACTTACCCGTGCGATTAAGCCCCAAGTCAACTCAAAATCAATCTCAATCCATGCATCAATTAATTCAAACATCCCCAAGTATTCAAAACAGTCCACACAACATCCCAATGCCACAATCCCAAGCATTTCATACCACAAGAGAAGTTACAACCAATTTTCTAAGCATATAACTAAGTGAAACCCTTACTGCAATAGGCTGTTTTCTCACAATCATTGAGACAAGAAAACAATCTCCAATTCTAGTGAATAAGATTTCAAATTAAAGCTTAAGAAGTGCACTAAATTCAGAAACAAACCTCACATCATTTGGAGTTCGGGATCAATAGTTATAGCCAAAACAGTGGGATTGCACAAAACTGTCTAGATTTGCACACATTTCAATACTTGTAGTTTTTGAGGTCCTTAGGGTCAGATTTAGCCTTAGTCCATTTCTGACAAAAATTTCTAGAACGGAAAAAAATAGCATCAAACCAAATTTCATGCATTTTAGGCATCATTTACTAAGTAAAAAACTGGTTCGTTCTACAAGGTCAGTGCATCTACCAAAACCTGCTTCATTTTTCCAGATTTCCAAATTTGGACACATTTTAATGATTTTCCATTTTGAGGGCCTTAGAATCAAAATTAGCTTTGGCCTATTTCTGCGAAAAATGTTCAAAACCGGAAAAAATAGTTAGCTACCAATTTTCATGCATTTTAAACATCATTTTCCTAGCCAAACTCACCTCGTAACAACAAGACAGAAAGCTGTCACCAAACCCGATTTCATCTATCATCACCTTCAAGCCAAAATCTTGCCATGCATGGTTGTAAAAGCTTATGAACACACATATAACTCAAGTACAGAAGCAAGGACATACATTTAAGAGCAGCCATGTGGATTTTTGAAAGATTTTCAAGAAGTTTTAGCCCTCACCTTAGCAAATCAACAAGAAGATGCACAAAACTTTGATGAAGCACAAATTTCTTCTTCTTCCTTGCTTAGCCGAGACTCCAACTCGGATTTCTCTATTTTTCCTAGCTTAGTGGCCAAGTTCTTAGTAGGTGCATGTGGTTAGAACAAGAAGAAAAGAAATGGAAGCTAGTAAACTCACCTAGGCCGAAATGGTGACTCAAAGAGCTTGCATGTGTGATTCTTGCAACTTAGCTAGCTTGGTCGAGTTTCTTTGCTTGTTGCTTGTCTTGATGCACCATAGAATGATGAAGATGAGCTATGGTAATATGAAACTCAGCCAAGGCCGAGAGAGAGAGAGAAGAATGAGAGGGAGAGAGAGAAATGTGAGGAGAATGAGAGAAAATGACAAAGAATGAAGGCCTTGCAATTGATGAAGCATGTTCGGCCTTGGGCATACCAAAAAAATCATATTTGTGTCTTCAAGAAGCTTGAATTTTGAATCACCTAGCATGGGCAAGGAGCATTGTCGAGATTGGGAATTTTGAGGAGGTGTTTGAGCTAGTTTTTTATACATTTGTGTCATAGAATTGTCATAGTTTGTCTAGGAATTAAATTGAATTAAACAAGCAAGCACAAAATCCCACATGGTGGTCGGCCAAGGCATCTAAAAATCTGATTTTTTGTCATCTTTTGAGCATTATTTAATTGTGTGTTGAAAGTGCAAAAAGAATAAGGAATAAAGAATAAGGAATGTCTAGCTTTTTGTGAGATTTTGTCTTCTAGTGGGTTGAATTAGTAATTTAATAATAGTTAGTGGAATTTGTAGGATTAATTAATGACCTAGTGCGTCGTGTAAGATGCTTTCTTGATTAGCGTGAGGGCATGTTTTCCCAGGTCTAGGACACGCACTACGAGGTAGGGCACGAACTACGAGACGAATGCACGTTTTCCAAGTAAATGCACGCAACCCTAAATGAATGCACGTAATTCAATGCAAGGCACACAAAACGAAACACAATTCTTAAACCTAGGTCAAGGCACGCAAATCTAGATTAGGGCATACGAAACGAGGTATCGCACGCAAATCGAGGTCGGGCCTCACATCCTCCCCTCCTTAAAAGAATTTCGTCCCGAAATTCAATATTACCTTTGAAATAAAGCTGGATGTTGTTGCTCCATCTGGTCTCGCCTTTTCCACGTTGCTTCTTCCACTCCATGATGATCCCACAACACTTTCACCATCGGTATAGTTTTGTTGCGCAACTCCCGATCTTGCTGGTCTAGAATCCAGATGAGCTTCTCCTTATAAGACAAGTTCTCCCGAAGCTGCAACGGCTCTGGCTCCAAGATATGCGATGGATTAGGATGATACTTCCGCAACATTGAAACATGAAAGACGTCGTGAATATTGAAGAGGTTTTGGGGTAGTGCCAGGCAATACACCAATTTGCCAACCTTCTCAATTATCTCGAATGGTCCTACAAATCTCGGGCTCAATTTTCTACCCTTGCCGTGTTTAATCAGTCCCCTCCGAGGTGATATCTTCAAGAACACCTTGTCGCCGACCTCAAACTCTAGGCTCCATCTTCGTCGGTCTGCATAACTCTTCTGCCTGCTTTGGACGGTAAGCATCCGTTTCCGGATGAGGTAGATATTATCAACAGTCTTCATAAGTTCAGGTAGAAGGACCGGGTCAAAAGTATTCGTTTCACCTACTTCATCCCAGTAAATTGGGGATCGACACTTATGTCCATACAATGCTTCAAACGGTGCCATCCCGATAGTGGCCTGATAACTATTATTATAAGCGAACTCCGCTAGAGACAGATATTTCTCCCAACCTTTCCCGAAGTCTAAAACACACGCCCTCAGCATATCCTCTAGAATCTGAATAGTTCTCTCGGATTGTCCATCAGTCTGAGGGTGATAAGCCGTGCTGAAACTCAACTTCGTTCCCAAAGCTTCTTGCAATCTCTTCCAAAATCGGGAAGTAAAACGAGGATCCCTATCCGATACAATACTCACAGGCATCCCGTGCAATCTTACAATCTCCGCCACATACATATCTCCCAATTTCTCAAGACTATCCTCCTTGTTCATCGGTAAAAAGTGTGCTGACTTAGTCAATCTATCCACTATGACCCAAACGGCGTCATGACCCTTTTGTGACCTGGGCAGGTCCATAACAAAGTCCGTAGTTATATGTTCCCATTTCCATTGAGGAATCTCCAACGGTTGAAGTAAACATGCGGGTCGTTGATGTTCCGCTTTGACTTTCTGGCAAGTCAAACACCGTGCCACAAACTCCGCAATTTCTCTCTTCATGTTATTCCACCAATGGTGTTCCTTCAAATCCCGGTACATCTACGTTCCACCGGGGTGAATAATGTATCTTGAATTATGGGCTTCTTCAATAATCTTCTTTTTCAGCTCTGGCTCATTGGGAACACAAATCCGATTCCTAAACCTCCAAATACCATCATCATGAAAATTGAAATCTGCGTTGCTTTCTTTAATCTTCTGAAATTGTTGGTCCTTCTGTTGAGCCTCTCGCAACTCGGACAACAAGGTCGATTGAACTTGTGTAGTGGCAAAAAGTAATCCTTTTCGGGTCAATTGTGGTTTCCACAAAAATGCTTCCTCCAACAACTCCTACACCTTGACTTCCAGTTTTGCCATGCTTGCTTTTCTACTTAAAGCATCTGCAACTACATTTACTTTACCGGGCACATAATTGATTGTGCAGTTATAATCGTCCAAAAGCTCCATCCACCGCCTTTGCCTCATATTCAACTCCTTTTGAGTGAACAAGTATTTCAAGCTCTTGTGATCAGTAAATACCTCAAACTTGTTACCCCACAGATAATGCCTCCATTTCTTGAGTGCAAACACAATAGCCGCTAATTCCAAATCATGCGTCGGGTAATTCAATTCATACGACTTCGGTTTCCTAGAGGCATACGCAATCACTCTTCCATTTTGCATCAGTACACAACCCAATCCTTCTTTCGAAGCATCGCTATAGATTACAAAACCTTGACTCCCTTCAAGCAATGCAAGAACAGGTGCGGTAGTCAATCTTTTCTTCAACTCTTGGAAGCTGTTCTCACACTTATCATCCCACACGAACTTTGTTTTCTTTTGAGTGAGCTTTGTAAACAGTCCTGCAATCTTAGAGAAATCTTTCACGAATCTCCGATAATAGCCGGCTAGACCAAGAAAACTTCGAATCTCCGTAACATTCTCCGGCTTCTTCCAAGACATCACTGCTTCTATCTGTGATGGATCCACCGCTATTCCCTCTTGGGATATGATATGCCCCAAAAATGCAATCTTCTGCAACCAAAATTCACACTTGCTAAACTTTGCATACAATTGATGCTCTCGAAGTTTCTGCAGTACCAACTGCATGTGTTGTTCATGCTCAGCCTCGGATTTCGAGTATACCAAAATATCATCAATGAAGATCACCACAAATTGGTCCAAGTACGGTTGAAACACCCTATGCATCAAGTCCATAAAAGCTGCAGGGGCATTAGTTAGTCCAAATGGCATCACCACATATTCATAATGCCCATATCTCGTCCTGAAAGCTGTTTTAGGCACATCCTCCTTTTTGATCCGCAACTGATAATACCCTTGCCTCAAGTCGAGTTTCGAATACACTTTGGCTCCTTGAAGTTGATCAAATAGCTCGTCGATCAGTGGAAGTGGGTATTTATTCTTGATAATCACTTGGTTCAATCCTTGGTAATTGATACATAGACTCAACGTTCCGTCTTTCTTCTTTACGAATAGAACTGGTACACCCCACGGTGAAGAACTTGGTTGAACAAACCCCTTCTTCAACAATCCTTGCAATTGGTCCTTCAATTCTTGTAGCTCGGCCGGTGCCATACGATAGGGGGCTTTAGATATCGACTGGGTACCAGGCAGTAACTTTATAATGAACTCGATCTCCTGATTTGGGGGTAAACCGGGCAATTCTTCTGGAAACACATCGCATAGTCTTTGATCACAAGCATCTCCTCCAACTTAGCTTTGTCCGACGGCTTGTTGATGAGGTAAGCTAAGTATCCACTACACCTTTTTCTCAAGGACTTCACTGCTTTCGTAGATGAAATGATGGAACTCCCAGTGAAGTCTCTTCGACCCATTACCTCCAGTATTGGTTGACCAGGTACCTGGAACGTTATGATCTTCGTCCGGCAATCTAGTTGGACATGATGTTTTGCCAACCAGTCCATCCTAAAATGACCTCATAGTCTCGAAAAGGTAATACAATAAGATTGGCTGAGAATTCCCTATCCTTAATTTGGATTTTATATGCTTTGCAAGCTGAGCTAGTAACAAGTTTAGAACCCATCGGAGTACCAACTTCTACTTCGTAAGGCAAACATATAACTTTCAGTTTCACACGTTGCACACACAAGGGAGTAATAAATGAATGAGTAGCACCCGGGTCAATTAGCACCCTAACAGGTTGATTCAGTATGAAGAATGTACCTTCAACAACAGCTGTCTCCTCTGGAAGCTCCTCGCACTCGATAGCATAGGCTCGAGCCTTAACTCTAGGAACTGGAGTCTTGCCTCTACCAGCTGGTTTAACCTGATTCTGTCCTGCTTGCCATTTAAGGAAATCCTTGATCTGATGCTGATCACTGCCACATCTCACACATTGTCCTGACTTCTTCCAGCACTGGGCCTCGGTATGACCCTTCTTGTCACAGTAAGAACAATTGATAGACTGAGTAGCAGGTGAACTACCTGTGGATCCTCGGGTGGAAGAGGCTGATGGCACTTTAGTCGGGCCACGGTTATTCACTGGTCTGTTCTGGCCCTGGCCCTGACTACGACTTTGGCTTTGGAATTTCCTCTGTTGACCTGAAGGCTGGTATGGTTTCTTGTTCGGCTGACTCGAACCGGCTCTATCAAGTTTTCTCTTCTCTACTCAAGAACCAGCAGCAAAGAGAGCAGAATAGGTATCGAAGTCATGAGAAGCCAACTGCTCCTGAATCTCTGGCCTCAATCCAGTCGTAAATTTCCACATCTTCGCCTCCGGAGTACTAACCATATATTGAGCATAACGGGATAGTAGGTCAAAACGAGCCTCGTACTGGGCCACCATCATGTTACCCTGGGTCAAGTGCATGAACTCCTCAATCCGCCTCTACCTGGAAACTGCAGGTACATATTTCTCCTTGAATGCCTTAACAAAATTACTGCACAAGCGAGGTGTTTGATCAGTTTCCCACAGTGCCTCCACAGTGTGCCACCAAATGTTCAGCATCCCCGTGCAACAGAAACACAGCAAACTCCACCTTCTCTTTATCAGTATAGTCAAGTGGCCTGAAAATCCTCTTGATCTCGGACAGCCAAGCCTCTGCTTTCTCATCATCAGCTTCCCCGTGGAATTTGGACGGGCGAAAGTCAAGGAACTCCCTCATTCTGCTATGTCTCCCATGGTTACCATCATTCCTGTTGTTGTTGTTGTTATTGGCTTCACGTGCATCTTGACGCTCCATCACTCGTGATACGCGATCCATGGCATTTTCCATCATGTTAAACATAGCTATACCAGGATTAGTTTGATAGGCATCTCCGGTCTCTTGGGGTTCACCACTCCTATTAGTAGTGCGGGTACTAGGGCCAGCCATCTATAGGCGCAGATTACGATGCACAATTTATTGAAATACAATAAATAAGAATTTAATGCATAAGATATGCAACATAATATAGATATATAATTCTAGAAACAATTAAGACATGTTAATCACTTAAGCACATAGAACATAGAAGGCACATTATCACACAATAACATATAGACAAGTCATGCTAAATACCTTAGGGCTCTACCCATGGTCCGAGAGTTAAACCCGACTTAAGCAATCTAAACTCTGATACCATTCTTTTCTTATAAGGTGTCACGCCCCAACCCGGCCTATAAGGCTAGACTAGGGTGTGATCTAAACATTCAAGTTATATCACATACTTAACCATTTTATGAAGATTTAACACTAATGTTTTAGCCTAAACTCCAAAATTTTCCGGAAAACCGGCAGCATAACGGTTGTAATTGGGCTCTTTGGTTTGACCTACTTTTCTAAACGCCTCAAATTTTCCAATCTCAATTTCATTTCCGACTAGGATTACTATTTACCATCAATTGGAATGCCTACTAACTATCTCGATGTCACGTTTGATTAATAACCTAGCATGATACTATGTCTCGTTTGTTTGTTAATCCTCGTTACAAAAATACTTGTTGATCTTAGCTTGATAGTGAGTACCTGCTTAAGATTGGATAGGTTCATTTACTTAGTCCTTACCTAATACTTCATAATCCTATTATAGATACCAGCAGTAATAATAGCAAAATGACCATAGTAGTGTCTAGTGTCTGTCTAGTTAATATCAGTACAAACCAAAATTAGACCCTAAATTACAACGGGGGTCCTTTACATTACAAACAACGAGCAACATAAAAGAAACAGTCTTCAAGTAGCATAGTTTTCACAAATGGCCATAAATCAAGCAAAGCACATAGAATAGGCAATAATTCCAAGGAATCATCGTTAGGCACGTCGTCCTCGGGTACCTGTTCTTGATCTTCTTCACCTGAGATGATAAAAGAGGGTGAGTCCTTATGAACTCAGCGAGGGGGAACGAGAAATAGGTTTTGAAACTCATTTTTCGGTTCAACTTATAAAAATCCTTTTGCAAGCATGAATAAAACACAATTAAGTACGTAATCAATAATATAAGAGTAAAGGAACACAATTACCCGTATTTCCTCCCCGAGGTCCTCTAGGAACCAAGCGAGAGTACTTATACACATAGTAAAAAGGATACGGTGAGCTTTTGCTCTCAGTTCATTTCAAGTATTAGTTGTTGCGACCGACTTCAAATCATCCCCTTATCACGCCAAGTGGGTGTACTCCGGATGTACCCCGAAATCCTACGACCTAACTCTCCGAGGAAGTCTAGCCCCCAAGCGAGAGAGGGAATTGGACAATGGTAGTCACAGTTGCACCGGTAAGCCCGATGCCGCCCGGTGTGCGTGAATGCTACCACGCCAGAATGAAAGGTTGCAACCTTATATGCAATGCACATTTATGACATTTAATATATCACATTAGGAGGACAACAAAGTAGGTTTTCTCCGAACAGTCATAAGATTGCACATTGACAAGTAAACAAGCGAGGCACGATAAGACAAGTAATTTCACTTGAAAGGCATATGGAGTTATATGAACATTAAACGGGCAGCCACGTACGCACGTAAATCAAGTCATATAACTCAATTCAAAGTCCACGTAATCAAATAATAAGACTATTCAACATGCAACAACATCTACGTGGGTTCAGATGCAAGAAATGCCTATTTGTCAACATGCAATGATCAAAATCATATTTAGGGTTATAAGGGAAACTATGGGCAGCCTACTAAACATATAATTACATACAATTTCCAAAGGAGCAACACTTAGCAAGTTTACCTAGTCACTAGGGTTTCCATTTCGTACTTACCCGTGCGATTAAGCACCAAGTCAACTCAAAATCAATCTCAATCCATGCATCAATTAATTCAAACATCCCCAAGTATTCAAAAAAGTCCACACAACATCCCAATGCCACAATCCCAAGCATTTCATACCACAAGAGAAGTTACAACCAATTTTCTAAGCATATAACTAAGTGAAACCCTTACTGCAATAAGATGTTTTCTCACAATCATTGAGATAAGAAAACAATATACAATTCCAGTGAATAAGATGTCAAATTAAAGCTTAATAAGTGCACTAAATTCAGAAACAAACCTCACATCATTTGGAGTTCGGGATCAATAGTTATAGCCAAAACAGTGGGATTGCACAAAACTGTCCAGATTTGCACACATTTCAATACTTGTCATTTATGAGGTCCTTAGGGTCAGATTTAGCCTTAGTCCATTTCTGACAAAAATGTCCAGAACGGAAAAACCTAAGTAAAAACTGGTTCGTTCTACAAGGTCAGTGCATTTGCCAAAACCTGCTTCATTTTTCCAGATTTCCAGATTTGGACACATTTTAATGATTTTCCATTTTCAGGACCTTAGAGTCAAAATTAGCTTTGGTCTATTTCTGCGAAAAATGTTTAAAACTGGAAAAACTAGTTAACTACCAAATTTCATGCATTTTCAACATCATTTTCCTAGCCAAACGCACCTTGTA
>CM075768.1:48627815-48630315 GCA_037974665.1 Ehretia macrophylla | reverse complement strand
CCCATGCCACACGATGGTGCGCGCATGGGGCGCTCATGCAGAACGATGGTGCACGCATGTGGCCCGTATGCCGCCCGAAGGTGCGCGCATGGGGCGCCCATGTCGCACGATGGTGCGTTCATCGGGCGCGCATGCAGCACGATGGTTCGCTCATGTGGCCCGCATGCCGCACGATGGTGCGCGTATGGGGCGCCCATGCCGCATGAAGGTGCGCGCATGGTGCGCCCATGCCTCACGATGGTGCTTGCATGTGTCCCGCATGCCGCACGAAGGTGTGCGCATAGGGCGCATGTGTCGTACGATGGTGCGCGTAAGTGGCGCGCGCGGGCCGCTCAAGTGGCGCTGTTGGGGCATTGTTGGGGCACGGCTGGGGGACGGTGGGGGTACACTTGGTGGACGATGGGTGATGTTGGGGGACGGCTTTGGCACTAGTAGGGGACGTTGGGCACGACGGGCAATGTTTAGCATTCAGGGGAATTGGGCATGCGAAATGTATTATGACACGAATGTAGACATTTATATTCTTGTACAAGTGATTTCCGAATCTACGAAGTAGTCTTAACCTTTGCCTTGTCCGACAAACAGTTCGTCACATTTGTGAGGCGAAATAGATTAATCAGTTTTCCAATCCATCCAAAACAAATTGTAACGCCAAATATCATGTAGACTAATTAATTTATGAATTAATATAAATTTTCCTGAATTTTCTAATATTTTTTGTAATTTTTTACTATTTTTCGTAATTTTTAAATATTAAAAATTATTTTTTTGAAAAAAATATTTTTGAATATCATTTAACAAATTAATGTATGAATTATTATAATTTTTTCTGAATTTTTTACTATATTTTCTGATTTTTTACCTATTTTTTGTAATTATTATATATTAAAAAATATTTTTTCAAAAATTTTCTTTTTGAAGCATTTGGATATTATCTGATATCAATAAGGAGCAAGTTGGGTACGAAGATCATGCCATATGGGGCCTTTTATAGTGTAAAACACCCATTAGGAATCTCTGACAAAATGTATGCTACTGTTGTCACTTGGGTTTTTGCATCTAAATGTATTATAGGGGGGCATGTGGTGTCAAGACTCCTGGTCGAGGGCCATGCGAGGGGACGTTGTGGGCACTTCGTGGCACATTGTGGGCTATATCGTGGGCTATATTGTGGGCGGGAATGCCTACTGAGTGAATCACGCCGAGGTATTGCGTTGCATACCCGTGCGTTGGGACCGTGCCCCCCCGCCCGCCCTGCGTCCCCCGGCATGTCCCTCGGCGTGGCACCAGGAGGGCTAATGAGGAACGTGGTGGCCTCCCTTTCCCCTCATTATCCATCTTGGTGCCGCAACACCGTTGACGTCATTGGGATGGCTAATGAGAGGGCGAGTGGTTGCCCAAGCACAAAACTAGCCATCCCCGTGCCGCCGGCTAGGTACACGTTGGGGGACATTCCCGTCCTCCGATGTGTCATTGGGCCTGCGCGATGTGCGAATCGCCTAGCACATGAAGCCATGGCCGTTGAGGAGTGGATGCGCGCAGCCATGGTCTAGTGTTATGGCGATCCAAGCATCGCGTGGGCTTGGGTGGCTCTTGGGGGACGGTGGGGGCATGCGTGATGCGCGAATCGCCTAGCACATGTGCCATTGGCTTTCGTTAAGCAACAACGCGAGCGTTGCAATGAGACGATTGCTAATGCTACAATGTCGTGGCGGTCCAAGCACCATGTGGCCTTGAAGCCGTCCCCCGATAGGTTCTGACGTGCCTGTGCGATGCGCGAATCGCCTAGCACACGACGCCATGGTCCTCGCTGAGTCGTAATGCGACGGACGTGGTCTAGTTTCATGGCGATCCAAGCACCGCGTGGCCAGGAAGGTAGTTTGCTTGTCCCGTTCCGTGCATACGAGGGGACCGTGGGGGGCATGCGTGATGCGAGAATCGCCTAGCATATGTGGCATTGGCTTTCGTTAAGCAACGACGCGAGCTTTACGATGAGACGATTGCTGATGCTTCAATGTCGTGGCGATCCAAGCACCATGCGGCCTTGAAGCCGTCCCCCGGTTGGTTCTGACAGGCATGTGCGATGCGCGAATCGCCTAGCACACGACGCCATGGTCCTCGTTGAGTCGTAATGCGATGGACGTGGTCTAGTGTCCTGGCGATCCAAGCACTGCGTGGACAGGAAGGTTGTTTGCTTGTCCCATTCCATGAATACAGGTGCATGCAGGGGGACGGTGGGGGGCATGCGTGATGCGCGAATCATCTAGCACATGTGGCATTGGCTTTCGTTAAGAAACGACGCGAGCGTTGCGATGAGACGATTGTTGATG
Organism: Ehretia macrophylla; assembly: GCA_037974665.1. Lineage (NCBI taxonomy): Eukaryota > Viridiplantae > Streptophyta > Magnoliopsida > Boraginales > Ehretiaceae > Ehretia > Ehretia macrophylla. The sequence continues at coordinate 48,627,985 of CM075768.1, read as the reverse complement.
CTTCAATGTTGTGGCGATCCAAGCACCATGCGGCCTTGAAGCCGTCCCCTGGTTGGTTTCGACGGGCTTGTGCGATGCGCTAATCGCCTAGCACACGACGCCATGTTCATCGCTGAGTCATAATGCGACGGACGTGGTCTAGTGTCGTGGCGATCCAAGCACCGCGTGGG
>CM075768.1:48597815-48615315 GCA_037974665.1 Ehretia macrophylla | reverse complement strand
TTTACTAAGTCAAAACAGGTTCGTTCTACAAGGTCAGTGCACCTGCTAAAACCTGCTTCATTTTTTCAGATTTCCAGATTTTGACACATTTTAATGATTTGCCATTTTGAGGACCTTAGAGTCAAAATTAGCTTTGGCCTATTTCTGCAAAAAAATGTTCAAAACTGGCAAACCTAGTTACCTACCAATTTTTCTGCATTTTCAACATCATTGTCCTAGCCAAACTCACCTCGTAACAACAAGACAGAGAGCTGTCACCAAACCCGATTTCATCTATCATCATCTTCAAGCCAAAATCTTGCCATGCATGGTAGTAAAAGCTTATGAACACACATATAACTCTAGTACAGAAGCAAGGACATATATTTAAGAGCATGCATGTGGATTTTTGAAAGATTTTCAAGAAGTTTTAGCCCTCACCTTAGAAAATCAACAAGAAGATGCACAAAACTTTAATGAAGCACAAATTTGGTCTTCTTCCTTGCTTAGCCGAGACTCCAACTCGATTTTCTCTATTTTTCCTAGCTTAGTGACTAAGTTCTTAGTAGGTGCATGTGGTTAGAACAAGAAGAAAAGAAATGAAGGCTAGCAAACTCACCTAGGCTGAAATGGGGACTCAAGGAGCTTGAATGAGGGTTTTCTTGCAACCTAGCTTGCTTGGTCGAGTTTCTTAGCTACTTGCTTGCCTTGATGCACCATGGAATGATGAAGATGAGCTGTGGAAAGATGAAACTCAGCCAAGTCCGAGAGAGAGAGAGAAGAATGAGAGGGAGAGAGAGAAATGTGAGGAGAATGAGAGAAATGAAAAACAAATGATAGGTTTTGCAAATGTTGATGCAAGTGCTCGGCCTTGAGCTTAGCAATTCTGATTTTTATGTCTTCAAGAAGCATTTTGAAATTCCTAGCATGGGCATGGAGCATCTTGTCGAGATTTGTGGTGCATTGGTAGTGTTTTTGAGCTATTTTTTTATGCACTTGTGTCATAACTTGTCATAGAATTGTCTAGAATTAATTTTGAATTGAGCAAGCAAGCATAAATGCCACAAGGTGGTCGGCCAAGACTTAAGAAATCTGATTTTTTTGTCATCTTTTGAGCATTATTTAATTGTGTGTTGAAAGTGCAAAAAGAATAAGGAATAAAGAATAAGAAATGTCTAGCTTTTTGTGAGATTTTGTCTTCTAGTGGGTTGAATTAGTAATTTAATAATAGTTAGTGGAATTTGTAGGATTAATTAATGACCTAGTGCTTCGTGTAAGATACTTTCTTGATTAGCGTGAGGGTACGCATTCCTAGGTCTAGGGCACGCACTACAAGGTAGGTCACGAACTACGAGATGAATGCACGTTTTCCAAGTAAATGCATGCAACCCTAAATGAATGCATGAAATTCAATGCAAGGCACACAAAATGAAACACAATTCTTAAACCAAGGTCAAGGCACGCAAATCTAGATTAGGGCACACGAAATGAGATATCGCACGCAAATCGAGGTCGAGCCTCACATGTCCTAAGATGAGCTCAACGAGAATAGAAATCTCGTGTGGAACAGAGGGTAAAAGCTCGTTTGATTATGATTTCCAGTACGAATACAAACCGTGAAAGCGTGGCCTAACGATCCTTTAGACCTTCGGAATTTGAAGCTAGAGGTGTCAGAAAAGTTACCACAGGGATAACTGGCTTGTGGCAGCCAAGCGTTCATAGCGACGTTGCTTTTTGATCCTTCAATGTCGGCTCTTCCTATCATTGTGAAGCAGAATTCACCAAGTGTTGGATTGTTCACCTACCAATAGGGAACGTGAGTTGGGTTTTGACCGTCGTGAGATAGGTTAGTTTTACCCTACTGATGACAGTGTCGCAATAGTAATTCAACTTAGTACGAAAGGAACCGTTGATTCGCACAATTGGTCATCGCGCTTGGTTGAAAATCTAGTGGCGCGAAGCTACCGTGCGCTGGATTATGACTGAATGCCTCTAAGTCAGAATCCGGGCTAGAAGTGACACGGTCGCCCGCCGCCCATTCACTGACCCGCAGTAGGGGACTCCGGTCCCCAAGGGCACGTGTCGTTGGCCAAGCCGTCGCGACAGAAGCGTTGCGTCGGCCGCCTTGAAGTATAATTCCCGTCGAGCGGCGGGCAGAATCCTTTGCAGACGACTTAAATACGCGATGGGGTATTACAAGTGGCAGAGTGGCCTTGCTGCCACGATCCACTGAGATTCAGCCCTTTGTCGCTTCGATTCATCCCTCCCCCCTCCTCGCCTATCTCTGCCCCATCTGCAATCCAATCCCGTCAACCAACACTATTTCCCCCAAACGGGCCAAGAGGTTCGACGCCCTATGCCACTCCCCAAGTGTGTCTCCAAGTGCCTAAGTAAGCCATAAGTTGTAACCCAAGTGTCGACGCAAGAATGCCCAAGTGTTGCCAAGTGCTCTGCGCCCAAGTCCGAATAACATTAGCCCAAGTTAGTTTTACACGCTTGCTGCCTACTATAGTGTCGCTGCAAGTGTTGTGGGGTTTCGAGGCAACGATGATGCCCGATTATGCCCAAGTGCTATGTGCTATGCCCAAGGATGCCCAAGTGCTAAACCCAAGTGCTATGCCCAACGATGCCAAAGTGCTATGCCCAATCCCAAGTGTCGACGTAATAAGTTTTAAGTGTCGACGCGCGAATGCCCAAAGTGCTATACCCAAGTGCTATGTGCTATGCCCAATGATGCCCAAGTGCTATGTGCTATGCCCATTGACGCCCAAGTGCTATGTGCACCCAAGCTCTATGCCCAATGATGCCTAAGTGCACCCAAGTACTATGCCCAATGATGCCTAAGTGTTATGTGCTATGCCCAAGTGCTAAAGGGCCCACTACCGGCCGACCCCGCGCATCACCTCGGTTGCCCAAGCGTTAGACAGCCTACGTTTGCTTCGTAAGAGATGGCAAAAAAATTGAATCCGACCTTGTGTGCTACCAGCCCGTCGAGGTGCGCTCATGGTGTGCCCATGACGCACGATGATGCGCGCATGCTGCACGAAGGTGCGCACATGCGGCGCCCATGCCGCTCGATGGTGCTTGCATGTGGCCCGCATGCCACACGATGGTGCGCTCATTGGGCGCGCATGCCGCACGATGGTTCGCGCATGTGGCCCGCATGCCGCACGACGGTGCGCTCATGGGGCGCCCATGCCGCACGAAGGTGAGCACATGGTACGCGCAACGGGCGTGCATGCCGCACCATGGTGCTTGCATGTGGCCCGCAAGTCGCACGATGGTGCGCGCATGGGGCGCCCATGCCGCACGATGGTGCATGCATGTGGACCGCATGCCGTACGATGGTGTGCGAATGTGGGCCGCATGCCGCACGAAGGTGTGCTCATAGGGCGCCCATGTCGCATGATGGTGCCCTCATCAAGCGCGCATGCCGCACGATGGTGCGCGAATCGGGCGAGCATGGTGCGCCCATGCCGCATAATTGCGCGCGCATCGGGCGCGCATGCCACACGATGGTGCGCGCATGTGGCCCGCATACCGCACGAAGGTGCACGCATGCGGTGCCCATGTCGCACGAAGATGCGCGCATGGGGCACCCATGTCGCACGATGGTGCGTGCATGCCGCACGAAGGTGCACACATGCGGTGCCCATGCTGCTCGATGGTGCATGTATCGAGCGCGCATGCCGCACGATGGTTCGCGCATGTGGCCCGCATGCCCCACGATGGTGAGCGCATGGGGCGCCCATGCCGCACGAAGGTGCGTGCATGGTGCGCCCATGACGAACGAAGGTGCACTCATGTGGCCCACATGCCGCACGAAGGTGCGCGCATAGGGCGCCCATGCCGCATGATTGTGTGCGCATGGGGCGTGCATGCCGCACGATGTTGTGCGTATGTGGCCCGCTTGCCGCACGAAGGTGTGCGCATGGGGCGCCCATGTCGCACGATGGTGCGCTCATCGGGCGAGCATGCCGCACAATGGTTCGTGCATGTGGCCCGCATGCCGCACGATGGTGCGCGCATGGGGCGCCCATACAGCATGAAGGTGCGCGCTTGGTGCGCCAATGATGCACGATGGTGCGCGCATACCGCACGAAGTTACGCACATGCGGCGCCCATGCAACTCGATGGTGCTTGCATATGGCCAGCATACCGCACAATGGTGCGCGCATGTGGCCCGCTTACCGCACGAAGGTGCGGGCATTGGGCGCCCATGCCGCACGATGGTGTACGCATGGGGCGTGCATGCGGCATGATGGTGCGCGCATGTGGCCCCATCCACACGAAGGTGTGCGCATGGGGCGCCCATGTCGCACGATGGTGCGCTCATCGGGCGCGCATGCTGCACGATGGTTTGCACATGTGGCCCGCATACCATACGAAGGTGCGCGGATAGGGCGCCCATGCCGCACGAAGATGCGCTCGTGGTGCGCCCATGCCGCACGATGGTACGCTCATGCCGCACGAAGGTGCACATAGGCGGTGCCCATGCCGCTCGATGGTGCACGCATCGGGCTCGCATGGCATACTATGGTGCGAGCATGTGGCCCGTATGCCGCACAAAGGTGCATGCGTGGGGCGCCCATGTCGCACGATGGTGCGCTAATCGGGTGCGCATGCAGCACGATGGTTCGCGCATGTGGCCTACATGCTGCACGATGGTGCGCGCATGGAGCGCCCATGCCACATAAAGGTGCGTGCATGGTGCGCCTATGACGAACTAAGGTGTGCGCATGTGGCCCGCATGCCGCACGAAAGAGCGCGCATACGGCGCCCATGCCGCACGATTTTGTGCGCATGGGGCGTGCATGCCGCACGATGGTTCGCGCATGTGGCCCGCTTGCCGCACGAAGGTGCGCACTTGGTGCGCCCATGACTCACCATGGTGCGCTCATGCCGCACGAACGTGCGCCCATGCGGCGCCCATGCCGCTCGATAGTGCTTGCATGTGGCCCGCATGCCGCACAATAGTGCGCGCATGTGGCCCACGTGCCACACGAAGGTGCGCGCATTGGGCGCCCATGCTGCACGATGGTGTGCGCATGGGGCGTGCATGTCGCATGATGGTGCGCGTATGTGGCCTCATGCCGCACGAAGGTGCGCGCATGGGGCGCCCATGTCGCACGATGGTGCACTCATCGGGCGCGCATGCCGCACGATGGTTCGAGCATGTGGCCCGCATATCGTACGGTGGTGCGCGCATGGGGCGCCCATACACCACGAAGGTGCGGGAATGGTGCGCCCATGACGAACGATGGTGCGCACATGCCGTACGAAGGTGCTTGCATGTGGCCTGCATGCCACGCGATGGTGTGCGCATGGGGCGCCCATGCCGCACGATGGTGCGCGCATTTGGCCCTTATGCCGCAAGATGGTGCGAGCTTATGGCCTGCATGCCGCATGAAGATGTGCGCCTGGGGCGCCCATGTCGCACGATGGTACCCTTATCAGGTGTGCATGTCGCACGATAGTTTGCGCATGTGGCCCGTATGCCGCACGATTGTGCGCGCATGGGGCGCCCATGCCACACGAAGGTGCACGCACGGTACGGCCATGACGCACGATGGTGCACGCATGCCGTACGAAGGTTCGCACATACGAAGCCCATGGCGCTCGATGGTACTTGCATGTGGCCCGCATGCTGCACGATGGTGCGCCCAAATGACTCGCATGCCGTACGAAGATGTGCGCGTTGGGCGCCCATGTCGCACGATGGTGAACTCATCAGTCGTGCATGCCGCACGATGGTTCGCGCATGTGGCCCGCAAGCCGTACATTGGTGCACGCATGGGGCGCCCATGCAGCACGAGGGTGCGCGCATGGTGTGCCCATGATGCACGATGGTGCGCGCATGCCGCACGAAGGTGCGCACATGCGGCGCCTATGCCGCTCGATGGTGCTTGCATGTGGCCCGTATGCCGCACGATGGTGCGCTTATATGGCCCGCATGCCTCACGAAGGTGCGCGCATGGTGCGCTCATGCCGCACGAAGGTGCACACATGCGGTGCCCATGCCGCTCGATGGTGCACGCATCGGGCGCGCATGGCGCACTATGGTGCGAGCATGTGGCCCGCATGCCGCACGAAGGTGCGCACGTGGGGCGCCCATGTCGCATGATGGTTCGCTCATCGGGCACGCATGCCGCACGATAGTACGCGCGTGTGGCCCGCATACCGCATGATGGTGCACGCATGGGGCGCCTATGCCGCACGATGGTGCGCACATGACGAACGATGGTGCACACATATGGCCCACATGCCGCACGATGGTGCGCGCATGGGGCGCCCATGCCGCACATAAGTGCGCGCATGGTGCGCCCAAGCCACACGATGGTGCGCGTAACGGGCTCGCATGCCACACCATGGTGCTTGCATGTGGCCCGCATGCCACACGATGGTGCGCACATGGGGCGCTCATGCCTCACGATGGTGCGCGCATATGGCCCGCATTCTGCAAGATGGTGCGCGCAACGGGCGCGCATGCCGCACCATGGTGCTTGCATGTGGCCCGCATGCCACGTTATGGTGGGCGCATGGGGCGCCCATGCCCCGCGATGGTGCGCCCATGTGGCCCTTATGCCGCACGATGGTGCGCGCTTGTGGCCTGCATGCCGCACGAAGGTGCGCGCCTAGGGCGCCCATGTCGCATGATTGTTCCCTCATCAAGCGTGCATGCCGCACGATGGTTTGTGCATGTGGCCCACATGCCGAACGATGGTGCGCGCATAGGGTACCCATGCTGCACGAAGGTGCGCGCATGATGCGCCCATGACGCACGATGGTGCGCCCATGCCGCACGAAGGTGCACACATGCGGAGCCCATGCTGCTCGATGGTGCTTGCATGTGGCCCGCATGCCGCACGATGGTGGGCCCATGTGGCCCGCATGCCGCACAAAGGTGCGCGCATTGGGCGCCCATGTCGCATGATGGTGCGCTCATAGGGCGCGCATGCCGCACGATGGTTCGCGCATGTGGCCCGCATGCCGTACGATGGTGCGCGCATGGTGCGCCCATGACGCATGATGGTGCGCGCATGCCGCACGAAGGTGCGCACATGCGGCGCCCATGCCGCTCGATGGTGCTTGTATGTAGCCGCATGCCGCACGATAGTTCGTCCATGTGGCCCGCATGCCTCACGAAGGTGCGCGCATGGTGCCCCCATGTCGCACGATGGTGCGCTTATCGGGCGCTTATGCCGCACGATGGTACGCGCATGGGGCGCCCATGCCGCAAGTAGGTGCGCGCATGGTGCGCCCATGCCGCACGATGGTACGCCCAACGGGCTCGCATGCCACACCATGGTGCTTGCATGCGGCCCGCATGCCACACGATGGTGCGCGCATGGGGCGCCCATGCCGCACGATGGTGCGCGCATATGGCCCGCATGCCTCACGATGGTGCGCGCATGGGGCGCCCATGTCGCACGATGGTAACCTCATCGGGCGCGCATGCCGCACGATGGTGCTTTCATGTGGCCCGCATGCCGCACGATGGTGCGCGCATGGGGCGCCCATGCTGTATGAAGATGCGCGCAAGGGGCGCCCATGCCGTACGATGGTGCTCACATGCCGCACGAAGGTACGCACATGGGGCCCCCATACCGCTCGATGATGCGTGCATCAGGCTCGCATGCCACACGATGGTGCGCGCATGTGGCCCGCATGCCGCACGAAGGTGTGTGCATGGGGCGTGCATGCGGCACGAAAGTGCACACATGGGGCACCCGTGCCGCACGATGGTGCGCGCAAGTGGCGCGTGCTGGGCGCTCAAGGGGTGCTGTTAGGGCATTGTTGGGGCATGGCTGGGGCACTGTTGGGGGCACTAGGGGACGGTGGGGGTACACTTGGGGAACGATGAGGGATGTTGGGGTACGTCTTTGGCACTAGTAGGGGACGTTGGGCACGACGGGCAATGTTCAGCATTCAGGGGAATTGGGCAAGCGAAATGTATTACGACACGAATGTAGACATTTATATTCTTGTACAAGTGATTTTCTGAATCTACGAAGTAGTCTTAACCTTTGCCTTGTCCGACAAACAGTTCGTCACATTTGTAACGCGAAATAGATTAATGGGTTTCCCAATCCATCCAAAACAAATTGTAATGACTAATATCATGTAAACTAATTAATTTATGAATTAATATAAATTTTCCTGAATTTTATAGTATTTTTTGTGATTTTTCCATATTTTTCGTAATTTTTAAATATTAAAAATTAATTTTTCAAAAAAAATATTTTTGCATAAAATTTAACAAATTAATGTATGAATTAATATATTTTTTTCTGAATTTTTTACTATTTTTTCTGATTTTTCCCTATTTTTCACATTATTAAATATTTAAAAATATTTTTTCGAGAAATTTTTTTTTGAAGCATTTGGATATCATATGATATCAATAACGAGCAAGTTGGGTACGAAGATCATGCCATATGGGGCCTTTTATAGTGTAAAATATCCATTATGAATCTCTGGCAAAATGTATGCTACTGTTGTCACTTGGGTTTTTGCATCTAAATGTATTATAGGGGGGTATGTGGTGTTAAGCCTCCTGGTCGAGGGCCATGCGGGGGGACGTTGTGGGCACTTCGTGGCACATTATGGGCTATATCGTGGCGTATATTATGGGTGGGAATGCCTACTGAGCGAATCACGCCGAGGTATTGCGTTGCATACCCGTGCGTTGGGGCCGTGCCACACCCGCCCCGCATCCCCCGGCATGTCCCTCGGCGTGGCACCAGGATGGCTAATGAGGAACATGGTGGCTTCCCTAGCCCCTCATTATCCATCTTGGTGCCTCAACACCGTCAACGTCATTTGGATGGCTAATGAGGGGGCGAGTGGTTGCCCAAGCACAAAACTAGCCATCCCCGTGTCGCCGGCTAGGTACACGTTGGGGGACATTCCCATCCCCCGATGTGTCATTGGGCCTGCGCGATGTGCGAATCGCTTAGCACACGAAGCCATGGCCGTTGCCGAGTGGATGCACGCGGCCATGGTCAAGTGTTGTGGCGATCCAAGCACCGAGCTCTTGGGGGACGGTGGGGGCATGCGTGATGCGCGAATCGCCTAGCACATGTGGCATTGGCTTTCGTTAAGCAACGACGCAAGCGTTGCAATGAGACGATTGCTAATGCTTCAATATCGTGGCGATCCAAGCACCATGCGGCCTCGAAGCCGTCCCCCGGTGGATTCTGACGTGACTGTGCGATGCGCGAATCGCCTAGCACACAACGCCATGGTCCTCGCTGAGTCGTAATACGACGGACGAGGTCTAGTGTCGTGGCAATCCAAGCACCGCGTTGGCAGGAATGTAGTTTACTTGTCTCGTTACGTGTATACGGGGGGACGGTGGGGGGCATGCGTGATGCGTGAATCACCTAGCACATGTGGCATTGGCTTTCGTTAAGCAACGACGCGAGCATTGCGATGAGACGATTGCTGATGCTTCAATGTCGTGGCGATCCAAGCACCATGGGGCCTTAAAGCTGTCCCCCGGTTCGTTCCGACAGGCCTATACGATGCGCGAATCGCCTAGCACACGATACTATGGTCCTCGCTGAGTCATAATGCGACGGACGTGGTCTAGTGTCGTGGCGATCCAAGCACCGCGTGGGCAAGAAGGTAGTTTACTTGTCCCGTTCCGTGAATACAGGTGCATACAAGGGGACGGGGGGGGGGGGGGGGCATGCGTGATGCGCGAATCGCCTAGCATATGTGGCTTTGGCTTTTATTAAACAACGACGCGAGCGTTGCGATGAGACGATTGCGGATGCTTCAATGTCGTGGCGATTCAAGCACCGTGCGGCCTCGAAGCCATCCCCCGGTGTGTTCCCACTGCCTTGCGCGATGCGCGAATCGCCTAGCACACGACACCATTGTCCTCGCTGAGTCGTAATGCGACGGACGTGGTCTAGTGTCGTGGCGATCCAAGCACCGCGTGGGCAAGAAGGGAGTTTGCTTGTCCCATTCCATGAATACAGGTGCATATAGGGGGACAGTAGGGGGCATGTGTGAAGTGCGAATCACCTAGCACATGTGGCATTGGCTTTCGTTAAGCAACGACGGGAGCATTATGATGAGACAATTGCTAATGCTTCAATGTCATGGCGATCCAAGCACCGTGCGGCCTCGAAGACATGCGTGATGCACGAATCGCCTAGCACATGTGGCATTGGCTTTCGTTAAGCAACAACGCGACCATTGCGATAAGACAATGACTGATGCTTCAATGTCGTGGCGATCCAAGCACCGTGCGACCTCGAAGCCATCCCCCGGTGTGTTCCCACTGCCCTACGCGATGCGCGAATCGCCTAGCACACGACGCCATTGTCCTCGCTGAGTCGTAATGCGACGGACGTGGTCTAGTGTCATGGCGATCCAAGCACAGCGTGGGCAAGAAGGTAGTTTTCTTGTCCCGTTCCGTGAATACAGGTGCATACAGGGGGACGGTGGGGGGCATGCGTGATGTCGAATCGCCTAGCACATGTGGCATTGGCTTTCGTTAAGCAACGACGCGAGCATTGCAATGAGACGATTGCTGATGCTTCAATGTCATGGCGATCCAAGCACCGTGCGACCTCGAAGACATCCCCCGGTGTGTTCCCACTGGTATGCGTGATGTGCGATTCGCCTAGCACACGACGTCATGGTCCTCGCTGAGTCATAATGCGATGGACGTGGTCTAGTGTCGTGGCGATCCAAGCAACGCGTGGGCAAGAAGGTAGTTTGCTTGTCTCGTTCCATGAATACAGGTGCATACAGGGGGACGGCAGGGGGCATGCGTGATGCGCGAATCGCCTAGCACATGTGGCATTGGCTTTCATTAAGCAACGACGAGAGCGTTGCGATGAGACGATTGTTGATGCTTCAATATCGTGGCGATCCAAGCACCGTGCGGCCTCGAAGCCGTCCCCCGGTGTGTTCCCAATGGCCTGCGCGATGCGCTAATCACCTAGTACACGACGCCATGGTCCTCGCTGAGTCGTAATGCGACGGACGTGGTCTAGTGTCGTGGCGATCCAAGCACCATGTAGGCAGGAAGGTAGTTTGCTTGTCCCGTTCTATGAATACAGGTGCATACAGGGGGACGGTGGGGGGCATGCGTGATGCGCGAATTGCCTAGCACATATGGCATTGGCTTTCGTTAAACAACGACGCAAGCGTTGCGATGAGACGATTGCCGATGCTTCAATGTCATGGCGATCCAAGCACTATGCGGCATTGAAGCCGTCCCCCGTTTGGTTATGACGGGCCTGTGCGATGTGCGAATCGCCTAGCACATGACGCCATGGTCCTCGTTGAGTCGTAATACGACATACGTGGTCTAGTGTCGCGGTGATCCAAACACCGCGTGGGCAGGATGGTAGTTTGCTTGTCCCTTTCCGTGAATACAGGTGCATACAGGGGGACGGTGGGGGGCATGCGTGATGCGCAAATCGCCTAGCACATGTGGCATTGGCGTTCATTAAGCAACGACGCGAGCATTGCGATAAGACAATTGTTGATGCTTCAATGTCGTGGCGATCCAAACGCCATGCGGCCTCAAAGCGATCCCCCGGTGTGTTCCCACTGGACTACGCGATGCGCGAATCGCCTAGCACACGATGCCATGGTCCTCGCTGAGTAGTAATGCGACGGACGTGGTCTAGTGTCGTGCTGATCCAAGCACCGTGTGGGCAAGAAGGTAGTTTTCTTGTCCTGTTCCGTGAATACAGGTGCATAAAGGGGGACGGTGGGGGGCATGCGTGATGCGCGAATTGCCTAGCACATGTGGCATTGGCTTTTGTTAAGCAACGACTCGAGCGTTACGATGAGACGATTGCTGATGCTTCAATGTCGTGGCGATCCAAGCACCGTGCGGCCTCGAAGATATCCCCCGGTGTGTTCCCACTGGCCTGCGCGATGCCCGATTCGCCTAGCACACGACGTCATGGTTCTCGCTGAGTCGTAATGCGACGGACGTGGTCTAGTGTCGTGGCGATCCAAGCACCGCGTGGGCAAGAAGGTAGTTTGCTTGTCCCGTTCTGTGAATACAGGTGCATACAAGTGGACGATGGGGGGCATGCGTGATGCGCGAATCGCCTAGCACATGTGGCATTGGCTTTTATTAAACAACGACGCGAGCGTTGCGATGAGACGATTACGGATGCTTCAATGTCGTGGCGATTCAACCCCCGTGCGGCCGCGAAGCCCTCCCCCGGTGTGTTCCCACTGCCTTGAGCGCTGCGCGAATCGCCTGGCACACGACACCATTGTCCTCGCTGAGTCGTAATGCAACTGACGTGGTCTAGTGTCGTGGCGATCATAGGACCGCGTGGGCAAGAAGGTAGTTTGCTTGTCCCATTCCGTGAATACAGGTGCATATAGGGGGACAGTAGGGGGCATGTGTGATGTGCGAATCACCTAGCACATGTGGCATTGGCTTTCGTTAAGCAACGACGGGAGCATTGTGATGAGACGATTCCTAATGCTTCAATGTCATGGCGATCCAAGCACCGTTCGGCCTCGAAGACATGCGTGATGCGCGAATCACCTAGCACATGTGGCATTGGCTTTCGTTAAGCGACAACGCGAGCATTGCGAGAAGACAATTGCTTATGCTTCAATGTCGTGGCGATCCAAGCACCGTGCGACCTCGAAGCCATCCCCCGGTGTGTTCCCACTGCCCTACGCGATGCGCGAATCACCTAGCACACGACGCCATTGTCCTCGCTGAGTCGTAATTCGACGGACGTGGTCTAGTGTCGTGGCGATCCAAGCACCGTGTAGGCAGGAAGGTAGTTTGCTTGTCCCGTTCTATGAATACAGGTGCATACAGGGGGACGGTGGGGGGCATGCGTGATGCGCGAATTGCCTAGCACATGTGGCATTGGCTTTCGTTAAACAACGATGCAAGCATTGCGATGAGACGATTACTGATGTTTCAATGTTGTGGTGATCCAAGCACTATGCAGCCTTGAAGCCGTCCCCCGGTTGGTTCTGACGGGCCTGTGCGATGTGCGAATCGCCTAGCATATGATGCCATGGTCCTCGCTGAGTCGTAATACGACATACGTGGTCTAGTGTCACGGTGATCCAATCACAGCGTGGGCAGGAAGGTAGTTTGCTTGTCCCTTTCCGTGAATACAGGTGCATACAGGGGGACGATGGGGGGCATGCGTGATGCGCAAATCGCCTAGCACATGTGGCATTGGCTTTCATTAAGCAACGACGCGAGCATTGCGATAAGACAATTGTTGATGCTTCAATGTCGTGGCGATCCAAGCACCGTGCGGCCTCGAAGCGATCCCCCGGTGTGTTCCCACTGGCCTACGCGATGCGCGAATCGCCTAGCACACGACGCCATTGTCCTCGTTGAGTCGTAATGCGACGGACGTGGTCTAGTGTCGTGGCGATCCAAGCACAGCGTGGGCAAGAAGGTATTTTTCTTGTCCTGTTCCGTGAATACAGGTGCATACAGGGGGACGGTAGGGGGCATGCGTGATGCGCGAATCGCCTAGCACATGTGGCATTGGCTTTCGTTAAGGGATGACACGAGCATTGCGATGAGACAATTGCTGATGCTTCAATGTCGTGGTGATCCAAGCACCGTGCTGCCTCGAAGCCGTCCCCCGGTGTGTTCCCATTGGCCTGCGCGATGCCCGAATCGCCTAGCACACGATGTCATGGTCCTCGCTGAGTCATAATGCGACGGACGTGGTCTAGTGTTGTGGCAATCCAAGCACTGCGTGGGCAAGAAGGTAGTTTACTTGTCCCGTTCCGTGAATACAGGTGAATACAAGGGGACGGCGGGCGGCATGCGTGATGCGCGAATCGCCTAGCACATGTGGCATTGGCTTTTATTAAACAACGACGCGAGCGTTGTGATGAGACGATTGCGGATGCTTCAATGTCGTGGCGATTCAAGCACCGTGCGGCCTCGAAGCCATCCCCCAGTGTGTTCCTACTGCCTTGCGCGATGCGCGAATCGCCTAGCACACGACACCATTGTCCTCGCTGAGTCGTAATGCGACGGACATGGTCTAGTGTCGTGGCGATCCAAGCACCGCGTGGGAAAGAAGGGAGTTTGCTTGTCCCATTCCGTGAATACAGGTGCATATAGGGTGACAGTAGGGGGCATGTGTGATGTGCGAATCACCTAGCACATGTGGCATTGGCTTTTGTTAAGCAACGACGGGAGAATTGTGATGAGACGATTGCTAATGCTTCAATGTCATGGCGATCCAAGCACCGTGCGGCCTCGAAGACATGAGTGATGCGCGAATCGCCTAACACATGTGGCATTGGCTTTCGTTAAGCAACAACGCGAGTATTGCGATAAGATAATTGCTGATGCTTCAATGTCGTGGCGATCCAAGCACAGTGCGACCTCGAAGCCATCCCCCGGTGTGTTCCCACTGCCCTACGCGATGCGCGAATCGCCTAGCACACGACGCCATTGTCCTCGCTAAGTCGTAATGCGACGGACGTGGTTTAGTGTCATGGCGATCCAAGCACAGCGTGGGCAAGAAGGTAGTTTTCTTGTCCCGTTCCGTGAATACAGGTGCATACAGGGGGACGGTGGGGGGCATGCGTGATGCCGAATCGCCTAGCACATGTGGCATTGGCTTTCGTTAAGCAACGACGCGAGCATTGCAATGAGACGATTGTTGATGCTTCAATGTCATGGCGATCCAAGCACCGTGCGGCCTCGAAGACATCCCCCGGTGTGTTCCCACTGGCCTGCGCGTTGTGCGATTCACCTAGCACACGACGTCATGGTCCTCGTTGAGTCATAATGCGACAGACGTGGTCTAGTGTCGTGGCGATCCAAGCACCGCGTGGGCAAGAAGGTAGTTTGCTTGTCCCGTTCCATGAATACAGGTGCATATAGGGGGACGGCGGGGGGCATGCGTGATGCGCGAATCGCCTAGCACATGTGGCATTGGCTTTCATTAAGCAACGACGAGAGCATTGCGATGAGACGATTGTTGATGCTTCAATGTCGTGGCAATCCAAGCACCGTGCGGCCTCGAAGCCGTCCCCCGGTGTGTTCCCACTGGCCTGCGCGATGCGCCAATCGCCTAGTACACGACGCCATGGTCCTCGCTGAGTCGTAATGCGATGGATGTGGTCTAGTGTCGTGGTGATCCAAGCACCGCGTGGGCAAGAAGGTAGTTTCCTTGACCCGTTCCGTGAATGCAGGTGCATACAGGGGGATGGTGGGGGCATGCGTGATGCGCGAATCGCCTAGGACATGTGGCATTGGTTTTTGTTAAGCAACGACGCGACCATTGCGATGAGACGATTGCTGATGCTTCAATGTCGTGGTGATCCAAGCACTGTGCGGCCTCGAAGACATCCCCCGGTGTGTTCCCACTGGCCTGCGCGATGCGCGAATCGCCTAGCACACGATGCCATGGTCCTCGCTGAGTCATAATGCTACGGACGTGGTCTAGTGTCGTGGCGATCCAAGCACCGCGTGGGCAATAAGGTAGTTTGCTTGTCCCGTTCCGTGAATACAGGTGCATACAGGGGGACGGTGGGGGGCATGCGTGATGTGCGATTCGCCTAGCACATGTGGCATTGGCTTTCGTTAAGCAACGACACGAGTGTTACGATGAGACGATTGTTGATGCTTCAATGTTGTGGCGATCCAAGCACCATGCAGCTTGGAAGCCATCCCCCGGTGTGTTCCCATTGGCCTGCGCGATGCGCGAATCGCCTAGCACACGACGCCATAGTCCTCGCTGAGTCGTAATACGACAGACGTGGTCTAGTGTCGTGGCGATCCAAGCACGACGTGGGCAGGAAGTCCGCTTTCGGTTGGTACCTCAGTTGCGTGAAATATGTGCATGGTCGGGCACCACGAAGTGGGCCCTTAAGCTTGCGACGTGCGGCCTGGTCATGCACCTCGTGCTGGTCCTATCCCGTTTCACTCAGAAATTCTTCATGCCTAGCGGTGC
The DNA here is from genome assembly GCA_037974665.1 of Ehretia macrophylla. NCBI lineage: Eukaryota > Viridiplantae > Streptophyta > Magnoliopsida > Boraginales > Ehretiaceae > Ehretia > Ehretia macrophylla. The sequence goes on along the minus strand of CM075768.1, from coordinate 48,599,383 downwards.
GTGCTTGGGCCATCTCGTCAGTTCCGTTCGCCTGAAGGGCTTCGTTTGCCTAGACGTTGGGGCGGTTACCGGCTTGGTAGTCTGGGCATAGCGAACGTGATAGCGCGTGAGTGGTGGTCGGCTTGTGTGGGTCGGTTGGATCCCTGCTTGAGCAGCGACGTCCATCCCTGCTTGCCTCTTCATTCGTGGGCCGAGTGCTTACGTTGCCTCGGTCGGTTGGTCGGTTTCCTTTGTTACGTACCTACAAAGAAGGCAGTCTAAAGTCACATCGTCCATCTTTTGCCTTGCGTATGCCTCCGTGGGCGACGTGGGGTGAACCCCTAAGCACGTCCCGTGGTCCACGCTGCTCACTCCAACAAGTGCGGTACACGTGGCCCATGGGGCGTCGCTTGATCTCTCGGATGCGGCACACCATGACGGTATGGGGTCCTTGGCCTCTCTTTGCCCGAAATCAGCGTTCGTCGCTAATCACGTACGACGGTCGTGCGCTCGTCTCGAGCCGTCGACCCTTAGAGGACGATGTGGCTCGTGCGACGCCGACGTCGGTGAGGAATGCTACCTGGTTGATCCTGCCAGTAGTCATATGCGCTTCTCAAAGATTAAGCCATGCATGTGTAAGTATGAACTAATTCAGACTGTGAAACTGCGAATGGCTCATTAAATCAGTTATAGTTTGTTTGATGGTATCTACTACTCGGATAACCGTAGTAATTCTAGAGAGCTAATACGTGCAACAAACCCCGACTTCTGGAAGGGATGCATTTATTAGATAAAAGGTCGACGCAGGCTCTGGCCGTTGCTGCGATGATTCATGATAACTCGACGGATTGCACGGCCCTCGTGCCGGCGATGCATCATTCAAATTTCTGCCCTATCAACTTTCGATGCTAGGATAGCGGCCTACCATGGTGGTGACGGGTGACGGAGAATTAGGGTTCGATTCCAAAGAGGGAGCTTGAGAAACGGCTACCACATCCAAGGAAGGCAGCAGGCGCGCAAATTACCCAATCCTGACACGGGGAGGTAGTTGTAAAACCCGACACAAGAGTCTATATATATATAATTATAGTAATTATAATGCATTCAAATTATTTCATATGCATTGGCACCAATTATGTGTGTTAATTTTATTTAAAGTGAAGATTCATCGTTTTACGTGTAAAAATGTTCATTTTCGTGCATTTAGGGGTTTTACGTGTCGTAGTAATTAATTGTACTTCAAATACGTCAAGAGTAGTAACTAATTAGTTACAAATCAACCAAAATGGCAAACTAGTAGTACATAACATAGTTGGAGGGCACTCTTGTAATTTGGCTCACTAGATATTTGATCACCTAATTTCTACAATGCTTGCCCACTCAAAACACACAATACACTCCACACACACACTAAAATCCTGAACACACACACTCACACATACTCATACACGATCAAAGAGGGAAAAGAGAGGGAGAGAAGAAAAGAGGAAAAGAAGAAGAAAGAAGGGAATTTCAGCCTTGTTCCAAGCTAATTCTACATCTCTCAGCTAGTCTCAAGAGTTCTTTGGCTCTCTATTGCTTCTATACTC
>CM075768.1:48575315-48590315 GCA_037974665.1 Ehretia macrophylla | reverse complement strand
ATGTGCTATGTGCTATACCCAAGTGCTATGCCCAATGATGCCCAAGTGCTATGTGCACCCAACCGCTATGCCCAAGTGCTATGCCTAATGATGCCCAAGTGCTACGTGTGAACGGACCCACTGCTGGTCGACCCCGCTCATCCCCTCGAGTGCCCAAGTGTTAGACAACCTATTGAGACGGTACGTAAGTCTTGGTACCAACGATGCCCACGGCTTAGCCAAGACGTGCCAAGGACGGAGCCGAAAAGTGCACGCGATAGTGCCAATGTGCACGGTGCAAAAATTGGACGATAGCAAGGACAGCCCCTCACCCTCGGTTTTGGAAGTTTCCAGGGCGTTGGAGATTGTTTAGCAAGCCTTGGGACGAGTTTGGAGTGAAGGGACCAGAACCGAACCCAGAAGGTTCTAGAAAAATGGCTAAGGCATGAAACTGCCTAGTCTACCCAGGGTAGCTGCCCAGTCCGCCCAGTCAGTGCAGGAAGCTTCCAGAATGGTGCAGAATGGCGCCCAGCAGTGGAGCAATCTGGAACTTCCGCCCAAAATTGAATTCAAATGTGTAGATTTCTCTAGAAACTATACTTGTACATAGACATTTGTACGGCTAGGATTGTAGCCACTTAGCATTGATCAAAGGCCTCAGTTTAGGCCATGTACATGTATAAATATGAGTATTGAGCAATGAAAATGTAAGTTTGCCTTGCCTAATTTTGTGCATACATTCCAGCCCCTTTTCCTTAGCATATTTCAAGCTTTCCATAAGCATACACAATAGTGTTCGTCTTGCACAAGGGTCAGCCACTGTACCCAAGCGCCCTTTGCAAGCTGTATCGTGTATTGGCTAAGTGTTGAGGTCGACAACCTCTAACACTCCCAGGGTTCATTCTGCGCACTCTAAAAACCACACAGGTGCACTTAGTCAGCCTTCAGTGCTTGGATAAGGCTGCACGGAGTCGGGATTTCGTCCTCAATCTTTGAGCCCGTGACAGGTGGTATCAGAGCCAAGGTTGGCTTGGCTCAAGTTGGTTTGTTGTTGATTGTTGTCGTTCGTGTGTTGTTCGTGCTCGCTGGTTTCGTGGGGTAGATTCCAGTGTTGCCGTTGGTGTGATGATGGTTGGAATGGAGGAAGGCGATATGTCCCCTGCTACTCAGGCCACACCTGAGGGACAGGCAGAGAGACGTACTGAGAGGCAGGCCAGGAGGGACAAGGCCAAAGCTTCACACTCTCGTGCTAGCTCGGTGGACCAGCTTAGTGCGATTGAGACACAGTTGGAGCGGGTTTCTCAAGCCACACTTGAGAATAGCTTGGTGCTCGATAACATTGTGGACCGAGTACGTGAGCTCGAGGACAAGGGTGAGGCCGATATTGCCGAACGTGTTGCTGCATTGGAAGAACGAGGTGATGGTTTAGAGGGCTAACTGCTTGGTACCCTCAACTTGTTTGCAGATTCTCTAAGGCAAACCATTGACCAGTTTCGTGAAGAGTTCACCGCGGGCTTGGGTGAACTTAAGGCCGAAGTGGACAGCATTAAGGCCGACGTTGCTACGTGCAAGGCTGCCATCAGCCACAGTGCAGGCATGGCAGGCCCGTCAGCTCCAAGGTTGGATGTGCCTAGGCCAACCTCTTTAAGTGGTAACCAGTGTGCTAAGGAGCTTGACAACTTTCTGTGGAGCTTGGAGCAATATTTTGCTGCAGCCTATATTTGGGATGATGCTGCGAGGGTACGCACGCCGCCTCTTTATCTGACCGATGTGGCTATGCTATTGTGGCGAAGGCGTTCACAGGATATGGAACGGGGCCTTTGCACCATCAACACTTAGGACGAGTTCAAGAGGGAAATCAAGAGGCAATTCTACCCCGAGAATGCAGAGAATGAGGCCCGTGGTCGGTTGAGACGGTTGCACCAGCGTAGTAGCATACGGGACTATGTCAAGGAGTTCCAGGAATTGGTGCTTGAGATACCTGATTTGTCAGACAAGGATGTACTCTTCTCATTCCTTGATGGCTTACAGTTATGGGCGAAGCAGGAGTTGCAACGCCGTGGTGTCCAGGATCTGGCCTCAGCCATATTCGCAGCCGAGGGCTTGGTAGAATTCTAGAGAGGAGGAGAAAAATCCCACAAAGGCAAAGGCACGGGTCCAAAGGATGGCAATGAATCAGGTGGGGGAGAAGGCAACAAGGACAGGGGCACACCTCTGTCCCGCAATGGTGAAGGCTCACCTTCACCCAAATGAAGGGAAGACACACCCCATCACTCACATAGCGAGGGTAGACAACAAGGTCGGTGGAACAACAAGCCTGGCACACACAGGCCCTACAGTTATGAGTGCTTCTTGTGTGGAAGCAGGGAGCATCGTATGGCAGAATGCCCTCAAAGAGGCAAGCTGGCATCCCTTCTATAGCAACAGGAGGATTGTCAACCGTCCCAAGAACAGGAGGTAGAGATGGGTTCACTTCACGTCCTCAGTGCAGTCAAGACCGAAGTACCCAAGGAGCCACAGAGGGGGCCACTTTACGTCCCCATCAACATCAGGGGCAGAATATTGAAGGCACTAGTTGACACTGGAGGTACCAACAACTTCGTGGGAGAAGATGTCGCCCGACGGTTTGGATTGCGGGTTAGTTTGTCGGAAGGTATGATCAAGGCAGCCAACACTCAAGCCATTCCAATTAGTGGTGTTGCTCGTGGTGTGAAAGCAACGATTGGACCGTGGTAAGGCGTGGTGAATTTCACAGTCGTGCGGTTAGATGACTATGATGTGGTGCTTGGACTAGAATGGCTAGACGAGGTACGTGCTATCATAGTTCTGTTTGAAAATTCTATTGTTGTGACAAGCAGGGAACCCCCTTGTGCCATCCTAGTGACACAAGAGACGAAGGCAAGCACCAAGTCTCTGTTTGCAGTGCAATTGGTCCAAGGGCAGGGGCGTGGTAAAGGGCCGTACCCCGTCCCAGTGGTGACAGATCCGTCGAACAGGCCAAGGTGTTCGTGTGCAGAACCTCAGGCAGTGAGGTCGTGCGTCGGCAACCCAAGTGTGCACTTGAGGTCTGAGTTTGCAGCCCAGTGCAAGGGTCAACTGCAGGTCATGCATAGACAGGAACCAAGCGGTGCAAGGCAGTCCAACGCAAGTTCGTGCAAGCATTGGTGACGAGGACGATGCCAATTTAGGTGGGGGAGGGTGAGACGGTACGCAAGTCTTGGAACTAACGATGCCCACAGCTTAGCCAAGACGTGCCAAGGACGGAGCCGAAACGTGCGCGCAATAGTGCCAACGTGCACGATGCAAAAATTGGACGATAGCAAGGCCAGCCGCTCACCCTTGGTTTTGGAAGTTTCTAGGGCGTTGAATATTATTCAGCAAGCCTTGGAACGAGTTTGGAGTGACGGGACTAGAACCGAACTCAAAAGGTTCCAAAAAAATGGCAAAGGCATGAAATTGCCCAGTCTGCCCAGGGTAGCTGCCCAGTCCGCCCAGTCAGTGCAGGAAGCTTCCAGAATGGTGTAAAATGGCACCCAGCAGTGGAGCAATCTGGAACTTCCGCCCAAAATTGAATTCAAATGTGTAGATTTCTCTAGAAACTATACTTGTACATAGACATTTGTACGGCTAGGATTGTAGCCACTTAGCATTGATCAAAGGCCTCGGTTTAGGCCATGTACATGTATAAATATGAGTATTGAGCAATGAAAATGCAAGTTTGCCTTGCCCAATTTCGTGCATACATTCCAGCCCATTTTCCTTAGCATATTTCAAGCTTTCCATAAGCATACACAATAGTGTTCATTTTGCACAAGGGTCAGCCACTATACCCAAGCGCCCTTTGCAAGCTGTGTCGTGTATTGGTTAAGTGTTGAGGTCGACAACCTCTAACACTCCCAGGGTTCATTCCGCGCACTCTGAAAACCACACAGGCGCACTTAGTCAGCCTTCCGTGCTTGGCTAAGGCCGCACGGAGTCAGGATTTCGTCCTCAATCTCTGAGCCCATGACACTATGCTTGCTTGGCAAGAGATGACAAAAAAATTAAATCCGACCTTGTGTGATGCCGGCCGGCATAGGAGCCTAACGTTCTTCCCTTAGCATTAACGGTGACTGAGGTTATGTTGCCCCTATCTTCAGCACGGCTGGGCACGTTGGTGAACGGTTGTGGCACAACTCCCCACAGTGTTGAACGACGGCGCATGATTGGGCCTCGGATGGGGCACGTACTTGGGGCAGGCACTTGAGGCACGGCTTGGTAAGCAGTTTGGGCGCAGTGGGGCGCAGTGGGGTCGCGCATGGGGCACGATGGGGCAAGCAGTTGGCACGTGCATGCAGTGCCCATGCCGCACAATGTTGCGTGGATGTGGCCCGCGTGCCACACGAAGGTGCGCGCATGGGGAGCCCAATGCCGCACGATGGTGCGCGCATGCCGCACGAACGTGCGCCCATGAGGTGCCCATCTCGCACGAAGGTGCGCGCATGGGCCGCCCATGTCGCACTCTGGTGCGCGCATGTGGCCCGTATGCGGCACGAAGGTACGCGCATGGGCCGCCTATGCCGCACGATGGTGGGCTCATCAGGCGCGCATGCTGCATGATGGTGCGCGCATGGGGCGCCTATGCCGCATGATGGTGCGCCCATGCCGCACGATGGTGCGCGCATGCCACACGAAGATGCTCGCATTGGGCACCCATCCCGCACGATGGCCCGCGCATAGGGCGCACATGCCGCACTCTGGTAAGTGCATGTAGCCCGCAAGCCGTACAAAGGCGCGCGCATGGCCCACCCATGCCACACGATGGTGCGCTCATGGGGCGCGCATGTTGCATGATGGTGTGCGCATGGGGCGCCCATGCCGTACGATGGTGCGCCCATGTTGCACGATGGTGCGCGCATCGGTAGCGCATGCCGCATGATGGTGCGCGCATGGGGCGCCCATGTCGCACGATGGTGCACACATGCCGCACGAAGGTGCTCACATGCGGCGCTCATGTAGCTCGATGGTGCGCTCATCAGGCGCGCATGGCGCACGAGGGGGCGCTCATATGGCCTGCATACCGCACGAATGTGCGCGCATTGGGCGCCTATGCGGCACAATGGTGCGCGCATAGGGCGCGTATACCGCACGATGTTGCACGCATGTGGCCCGCATGCCGCACGAAGGTGCGAGCATGGGGCGCCCATGTTGCACGATGGTGCGCTCATCGGGTGCGCACGCTGCACGATGGTGCGCGTATTGGGCGCCCATGAAGCACGAAGGTGCGCGCATGGTGCGCCTATGCCTCACGGTGGTGCGCGCATAGGGCGCGCATGCCGCACGATGGTGCTTGCATGTGGCCCGCATTCCTCACGATGGTGCACGCATGTGCTCTGCATGCCGCACGATGGTGCGCGCATGGGGCGCCCATGCTGCACGAAGGTGCGCGCATGGTGCGCCTATGCCGCACGGTGGTGCACGCATCGGGCGCGCATGCAGCACGATGGTGCTTGCATGTGGCCCGTATGCCTTAGGATGGTGCGCGCATGGGGCTCCCATGCCGCACGATAGTGCGCGCATGTGACCCGCATGCCGCACGATGATGCGCGCATGGGGAGCCCATGCCGCACGAAGGTGCGCGTATAGTGCGCCCATGCCGCATGATGGTACGCACATCGGGCGCGCATGCCGCACGATGGTGCTTGCATGTGGCCTGTATGCCGCACGATGGTGCGCGCATGTGGCACCCATGCCGCACGAAGGTGTGCGTACGGGGCGCCCGTGCCGCACAATGGTGCTCTAAAGTGGCGCACGCGGGGCACTGAAGGAGCGCTGTTGGTGCACGGCTGGGGCATTGTTGGGGCACGGCTGGCGGACGGTGGGGGTACACTTGGGGAATAATAGGGGATGTTGGGGGACGGTTTTTGCACTAGTAGAAGACGTTGGGCACGACGGGCAATGTTAAGCATTCGGGGGAATTGGGCATGCAAAATGTATTATGACACGAATTTAGACATTGATATTCTTGTACATGTGGTTTCCGATTCTACGAAGTAGTCTTAACCTTTGCCTTGTCCGACAAACAGTTCGTCACATTTGTGAGGCGAAATAGATTAATCGGTTTCCCAATCCATCCAAAACAAATTGTAACGCCAAATATCATGTAAACTAATTAATTTATGAATGAATATAAATTTTCCTGAATTTTCTATTATTTTTTGTGATTTTTCCCTCTTTTTCGTAATTTTTAAATATTAAAAATTAATTTTTCAAAAAAAATATTTTTGAATATCATTTAACAAATTAATTTATGAATTAATATAGGTTTTTTCTGAATTTTTTACTATTTTTTCTAATTTTTTCCTAGTTTTCGCAATTATTAAATATTAAATAATATTTTTTTGAATTTTTTTTTGAAGCATTTGGATATCCTATGATATCAATAAGGAGCAAGTTGGGTACGAAGATCATGCCATATGGGGCCTTTTATAGTGTAAAACACCCATTATGAATCTCTGGCAAAATGTACGCTACTGTTGTCACTTGGATTTTTGCATCTAAATGTATTATAGGGGGGTATGTAGTGTCAAGCCTCCTAGTCGAGGGCCATGCGGGGGGACGTTGTGGGCACTTCGTGGCACATTGTGGGCAATATCGTCAGCTATATTGTGGACGGGAATGCCTACCGAGTGAATCATGCCGAGGTATTGCGTTGCATACCCGTGCGTTAGGGTCGTGCCACCCCCGCCCCGCGTCCCCTGGCATGTCCCTCGGCGCGGCACCAGGATGGCTAATGAGGAACGTGGTGGCTTCCCTAGTCCTTCATTATCCATCTTGGTGTCCCAACACCGTCGATGTCATTGGGATGGCTAATGAGGGGGCGAGTGGTTGCCCAAGCACAGAACTAGCCATCCCCGTGCCGCCGGCTAGGCACACGTTGGAGGACATTCCCGTCCCCCGATGTGTCGTTGGGCCTGTGCGATGCTCGAATCGCCTAGCACACAAAGCCATAGCCGTTGCCGAGTGGATGCGCGTGGCCATGGTCTAGTGTTGTGGTGATCCAAGCACCGCTTGGGCTTGGGTGGCTCTTGGGGGACGGTGGGGGCAAGCGTGATGCACGAATCGCCTAGCACATGTGGTATTGGCTTTCGTTAAGCAAAGACGCGAGCGTTGCAATGAGACGATTGCTAATTTTTCAATGTCGTGGCGATCCAATCACCATGCGGCCTTGAAATTGTCCCCCGGTGGGTTTTGACGGGCCTGTGTGATGCGCGAATCGCCTTGCACACGATGCCATGGTCCTCGTTGAGTCATAATGCGACGAACGTGGTCTAGTGTCATGGCGATCCAAGCACCGTGTGGGCAGGAAGGCAGTTTGCTTGTCCCGTTCCGTGCATACGGGGGACGGTGGGGGGCATGCGTGATGCGCGAATTGCCTAGCACATGTGGCATTGGCTTTCGTTAAGCAACGACGCGAGCGTTGCGATGAGATGATTGCTGATGCTTCAATGTTGTGGCGATCCAAGCACCATGCGGCCTTGAAGCCATCCCCTGGTTGGTTCCGACAGGCCTGTACGATGCGCGAATCGCCTAGCACACGACGCCATGGTCCTCGCTGAGTTGTAATGCGACGGATGTGGTCTAGTGTCCTGGCGATCCAGGCACCGCGTGGGCAGGAAGGTAGTTTGCTTGCCTCATTTCGTGCATACAGGGAAATGGTGGGGGGTATGCGTGATGCGCGAATCGCCTAGCACATGTAGCATTGGCTTTCGTTAAGCAACGAGCGTTGCGATGAGACGATTGCTGATGCTTCAATGTCGTGGCGATCCAAGCACCATGCGGCCTTGAAGCCGTCCCCTAGTTGGTTTCGACGGGCCTGTGCGATGCGCGAATCGCCTAGCACACGACGCCATGGTACTCACTGAGTCGTAATGCGACGGACGTGGTCTAGTGTCGTGGTGATCCAAGCATCGCATGGGCAGGAAGGTTGTTTTCTTGTCCCGTTCCGTGAATAAAGGTGCATACAGGGGGACGGCGGGGGGTATGCGTGATGCGTGAATCGCCTAGCACATATGGCATTGGCTTTCGTTAAGCAACGACGTGAGCGTTACGATAACACAATTGTTGATGCTTCAATGTCGTGGCGGTCCAAGCACCTTGCGGCCTTTAAGCCGTCCCCCGGCTGGTTCCGACAGGCCTGTGCGATGCACGAATCGCCTAGCACACGACGCCATGGTCCTCGCTGAGTCGTAATACGATAGACGTGGTCTAGTGTCATGGCGATCCAAGCACTGCGTGGGCAGGAAGGTAGTTTGCTTGTCCCGTTCCGTGCATACGGGGGGACGGTGGGGGGCATGCGTGATGCGCGAATTGCCTACCACATGTGGCATTGGCTTTCGTTAAGCAAAGACGCGAGCGTTGCGATGAGATGATTGCTGATGCTTCAATGTTGTGGCGATCCAAGCACCATGCGGCCTTGAAGCCGTTCCCTTGTGGGTTTTGACGTGTCTGTGCGATGCGCGAATCGCCTAGCACACGATGCCATGGTCCTCGCTGAGTCGTAATACGACGGACGTGGTCTAGTGTCATGGCAACCCAAGCACCGCGTAGGCAGGAAAGTAGTTTGTTTGTCCCGTTCCGTGCATACGGGGTGACGGTGGGGGGCATGCGTGATGCGCGAATCGCCTAGCACATGTGGCATTTGCTTTTGTTAAGCAACGACGCGAGCGTGGCGATGAGACGATTGCTGATGCTTCAATGTAGTGGCAATCCAAGCACCATGCGGCCTTGAAGCCGTCCCCTGGTTGGTTTCGACAGGCCCATACGATGCGCGAATCGCCTAGCACACGACGCCATGGTCCTCGCTGAGTTGTAATACGACGGACGTGGTCTAGTGTCGTGGCGATCCAAGCACCGCGTGGGCAGGAAGGTAGTTTGCTTGTCCCATTCCGTGCATACAGGGGGATGGTTGGGGGCATGCATGATGCGTGAATCGCCTAGCACATGTGGGATTGGCTTTCATTAAGCAACGAGCGTTGCGATGAGACGATTGCTGATGCTTCAATGTCGTGGCGATCCAAGCACCATGCGGCCTTGAAGCCGTCCCCTAGTTGGTTTCGACGGGCCTGTGCGATGCGCGAATTGCCTAGCACACGACGCCATGGTACTCACTGAGTCGTAATGCGACGGACGTGGTCTAGTGTCGTGGTGATCCAAGCATCGCATGGGCAGGAAGGTTGTTTTCTTGTCCCGTTCCGTGAATAAAGGTGCATACAGGGGGACGGCGGGGGGTATGCGTGATGCGTGAATCGCCTAGCACATATGGCATTGGCTTTCGTTAAGCAACTACGTGAGCGTTACGATAACACAATTGTTGATGCTTCAATGTCGTGGCGATCCAAGCACCTTGCGGCCTTGAAGCCGTCCCCCGGTTGGTTCCGACAGGCCTGTGCGATGCACGAATCGCCTAGCACACGACGCCATGGTCCTCGCTGAGTCGTAATACGATAGACGTGGTCTAGTGTCATGGCGATCCAAGCACTGCGTGGGCAGGAAGGTAGTTTGCTTGTCCCGTTCCGTGCATACGGGGGGACGGTGGGGGGCATGCGTGATGCGCGAATTGCCTACCACATGTGGCATTGGCTTTCGTTAAGCAAAGACGCGAGCGTTGCGATGAGATGATTGCTGATGCTTCAATGTTGTGGCGATCCAAGCACCATGCGGCCTTGAAGCCGTTCCCTTGTGGGTTTTGACGTGTCTGTGCGATGCGCGAATCGCCTAGCACACGATGCCATGGTCCTCGCTGAGTCGTAATACGACGGACGTGGTCTAGTGTCATGGCAATCCAAGCACCGCGTAGGCAGGAAAGTAGTTTGTTTGTCCCGTTCCGTTCATATAGGGGGACGGTGGGGGGCATGCGTGATGCGCGAATCGCCTAGCACATGTGGCATTGGCTTTCGTTAAGCAACGACGCGAGTGTTGTGATGAGACGATTGCTGATGCTTCAATGTCGTGGCGATCCAAGCACCATGCAGCGTTGAAGCCATCCCCTGGTTGGTTCCGACAGGCCTGTACGATGCGCGAATCGCCTAGCACACGACGCCATGGTCCTCGCTGAGTTGTAATGCGACGGATGTGGTCTAGTGTCGTGGCGATCCAAGCACCGCGTGGGCAGGAAGGTAGTTTGCTTGTCCCATTCCGTGCATACAGGGGGATGGTTGGGGGCATGCATGATGCGTGAATCGCCTAGCACATGTGGGATTGGCTTTCATTAAGCAACGAGCGTTGCAATGAGACGATTGCTGATGCTTCAATGTCGTGGCGATCCAAGCACCATGCGGCCTTGAAGCCGTCCCCTAGTTGGTTTCGACGGGCCTGTGCGATGCTCGAATCGCCTAGCACACGACGCCATGGTACTCACTGAGTCGTAATGCGACGGACGTGGTCTAGTGTCGTGGTGATCCAAGCATCGCATGGGCAGGAAGGTTGTTTTCTTGTCCCGTTCCGTGAATAAAGGTGCATACAGGGGGACGGCGGGGGGTATGCGTGATGCGTGAATCGCCTAGCACATATGGCATTGGCTTTCGTTAAGCAACGACGTGAGCGTTACGATAACACAATTGTTGATGCTTCAATGTCGTGGCGGTCCAAGCACCTTGCGGCCATGAAGCCGCCCCCCGGTGGGTTTTGACGTGCCTGTGCGATGCGCGAATCGCTTAACACACGACGCCATGGTCCTTGCTGAGTCGTAATGCGACGGACGTGGTCTAGTGTCATGGCGATCCAAGCACCGCGTAGGCAGTAAGGTAGTTTGCTTGTCCCGTTTCGTGCATATGGGGGGACGGTGGGGGCATGCGTGATGCGCGAATCGCATAGCACATGTGGCATTGGCTTTCACTAAGCAACGACCCAAGCGTTGTGATGAGATGATTGCTGATGCTTCAATGTCGTGGCGATCCAAGCACCATGCGGCCTTGAAGCCGTCCCCCGGTAGGTTCCGATAGGCCTGTACGATGCGCGAATCGCCTAGCACACGACGCCATGGTCCTCGCTGAGTTGTAATGCGACAGACGTGGTCTAGTGTCGTGGCGATCCAAGCACCGCGTGGGTAGGAAGGTAGTTTGCTTGACCCATTCCGTGCATACAGGGGGACGGTGAGGGGCATGCGTGATGTGCGAATCACCTAGCACATGTGGCATTGGCTTTCGTTAAGCAACGACACGAGCGTTGCGCTTCAATGTCGTGGCGATCCAAGTACCATGCGGCCTTGAAGCCGTCCCCCGGTTGGTTTCGACGGGCCTGTGCGGTGCGCGAATCGTCTAGCACACGACGCCATGGTACCCGCTGAGTCGTAATGTGACGAACGTGGTCTAGTGTCGTGGCGATCCAAACACCGCGTGGGCAGGGAGGTAGTTTGCTTGTCCCGTTCCGTGAATACAAGTGCATACAGGGGGATGGTGGGGGGGCATACGTGATGCGCGAATCGCCTAGCACATATGGCATTGGCTTTCGTTAAGCAACGACGCAAGCGTTGCGATGAGACGATTGCTGATGCTTCAATGTCGTGGCAATCCAAGCACCGTGCAGCCTCGAAGTCGTCCCCCGGTGTATTCCAATGGGCTTGCGCGTTGCGCGAATTGCCTAGTACACGACGCCATGGTCCTCGCTGAGTCGTAATGCAATGGACGTGGCCTAGTGTCCTGGCGATCCAAGCACCGCGTGGGCAGGAAGGTAGATTTCTTGTGTCGTTCTATGAAAACGGGTGCATTCAGGAGGACGGTGGGGGGCATGCGTGATGCGCGAAATGCCTAGCACATGTGGCATTGGCTTTCGTTATTGACGACACGAGCGTTGTGATGAGACGATTGCTGATGTTTCAATGTCGTGGCGATCCAACCACCGTGCTGCCTCGAAGCCGTCCCCGGGTGTGTTCCCACTGGCCTGCGTGATGCGCGAATCCCCTAGCACACGACGCCATGGTCCTCGCTGAGTCGTAATCCGACGGACGTGGTCTAATGTCATGGCGATCCAAGCACCGCGTCGGCAGGAAGTCCGCTTTCGGTTGGTAGCTCAGTTGCGTGCAATCGGTGCATGGTCGGGCACCACGAAGTTGGCCCTTAAGCTTGCAACGTGCGGCCTGGTCATGCACCTCGTGCTGGTCCCGTCCCGTGTTGTGCCTAGCGGTGCGTGCTCGGGCCATCTCGTCAGTTCCGTTTGCCTGAAGGGCTTCGTTTGCCTAGATGGTGGGGCGGTTACCGGCTTGGTGGTCTGGGCATAGCGAACGTGATAGCGCGTGAGTGGTGGTCGGCTTGTGTGGGTCGGTTGGATCCCTGCTTGAGCAACGACGTCCGTCCCTGCTTGCCTCTTCATTCGCGGGCCGAGTACTTACGTTGCCTCGGTCGGTAGGTCGGTTTCCTGTGTTGCGTACCTACAAAGAAGGCATTCTAAAGTGAGATCGTCCATCTTTTTCCTTGCGTCTGCCTCCATGGACGACGTGGGGCGAACCCCTAAGCACATCCCGTGGTCCACGCTGCTCACTCCAACAAGTGCGGCACACGTGGCCCGTGGGGCGTCGCTCGATCTCTCGGATGCGGCACACCATGACAGTATGGGGTCCTTGGCCTCTCTTTGCCCGAAATCTACGTTCGTTGCTAATCGCGTACAACGGTCGTGCGCTCGTCTCGAGCCGTCGACCCTAGTTGATCCTGCCAGTAGTCATATGCTTGTCTCAAAGATTAAGCCATGCATGTGTAAGTATGAACTAATTCAGACTGTGAAACTGTGAATGGCTCATTAAATCAGTTATAGTTTGTTTGATGGTATCTACTACTCGGATAACCGTAGTAATTCTAGAGCTAATACATGCAACAAACCCCGACTTCTGGAAGGGATGCATTTATTAGAGAAAAGGTCGACGCGGGCTCTGCCCGTTGCTGCGATGATTCATGATAACTCGACGGATCGCACGGCCCTCGTGCCGGCAACGCATCATTCAAATTTCTGCCCTATCAACTTTCGATAGTAGGATAGTGGCTTACCATGGTGGTGACGGGTGACGGAGAATTAGGGTTCGATTCGGGAGAGGGAGCCTGAGAAACGGTTACCACATCCAAGGAAGGCAGCAGGCGCGCAAATTACCCAATCTTGACACGGGGAGGTAGTGACAATAAATAACAATACCGGTGTAACACCCTGATCTCTCTCGAGACCGGAGGTTCTATCAATCGATCTAATCACAACCTAAACCAAACCCCGGCATAATTTTCAGGGAAAACGGACGGAGTCTCCCCTATTTCTAGGCGAAATGTAAAACCTGCGACAGCATATAAGTGGACCAACACCCTGTCCAACCATACAAACTACCTCAAGGCCATCAGAGCCTCGATTCTCAACAGTTAAACTCAGCAAGTATACATACATTTCCAATTTAAAAGCTAACCTATCTCTTTTCATTTTTGACAAGTACATTCAAACTAGACAATTAAACCATACTAAGCTACTGCATAAAATAAACTATCATGCCATTCTAATTCTTTTCCTTGGGACATTACAAACATGCATTGAAGTTAAGCTATGCTAACTGATTACATAACTAGCTTATCGATTTACCTCAACTATTTAGCTAATTTAGATTACATTTCTTTTAACAATAAATACATACAACATATGAAAGCATATATCTTTACAACTTCGACACTCAAGCCACATAGGCACACAAGACAACTCTTCAGGCACGAACTTTCACGAAATCACGAACTTTCCAGCTAACATGACATTTCCTGAAATGTGGTGGTGAGGAGTGAGTATACACAACACGTATACTCAGTGAGGGCGAGACAGATATCGAGTTGGAGAGAAAGAAAGTCGTGCAATGCAAATAGACACAGCTAAGCAATAAAATCAATAAGAAAGCATTCAATACAAACGACAATATATTAAACATTCAAGAAAGCATTAACACAACCATTCAAAGCTATACCACACTCTGAAGGCTATGGTTCACTCTTACGAGCAATATACCATTTCACGAGCGATACATCAATCTCGAGCTTGATGTTGACAACGATGACAATAAGCGCACAACCACCTTATAACACTAGTTTGGAATACCCCCGGGAGTAACCATCAATTCTACGACCCAAATCTCCCTGGGAGGCAACCCAAGCGAGAAAAGGGAATAGCTACGGAGCTAGAGCAACCAACACTGGCAACCCGAGGCTACCCAGAGAGGCCCATCACTCACGTGCTGGACACTATGCAATGCAAGACTCGATACAAGACGATAAACGAGCGATAGTACAACAATACAAACTAGTGACAACAACCGAGATAACAAGCAATCACAATCAATACTAGCATTCAACTAACTTTTCAAGCATAACAAGCAATAATAAGCAACAATAACACCAATTAAACAAGTATATCAAGCAACCCTAAGCATTCTATAGGCATAATATCAAGATAACAAGCAAAATCACAAATCGGTCCCAACTATCAAAACACTACCATTTCCAAACGAGCCACGATTTCTGGAAACCGACTTCGCCAATCCTCCTAGGTCACCATTAGGCACGTCTAAGGACCCCGAAACCCTACTTTACCCTAGAATTCGCGCAAAGCCCTGATTTCCCCCTTTGCTCGTTTGAACTACAACTATACCAACCAAACACCCAACCAACGCCATAATCACACCAAAAGTGCTTCCATGGCCTTTCGAAACAATGCCAACATGCAAAACGAGAAAATGCTAAACTCGACCTAAACGACCCCGACTTTCACCAAGGCATATTTCTCATTTTTTCCATTACGTAACCTAAACAAACCATGCATTTAGACATTCTAGCATACCTAGCACCTTTTCACATCAACAGAAAGCATAACAGCGCAACTTCATCGAAACGGGGGTTTACTATTCGTTATTTACTATTCATTACACAATTTATATTTCAAATTCGATATTCAACCGCTGAAAATGTTAAAAAGCTATAAATACACGTTCTACGATTGCTAGAGAATATTCTATAAGCCTCAAAATGATCAAAA
>CM075768.1:48560315-48567815 GCA_037974665.1 Ehretia macrophylla | reverse complement strand
AGCTCCAAGGTTGGATGTGCCTAGGCCAACCTCTTTCGGTGGTAACCGGTGTGCTAAGGAGCTTGACAACTTTCTGTGGAGTTTGGAGTAATATTTTGCCGCAGCCTACATTTGGGATGATGCTGCGAGGGTACGCACGGTGCCCCTTTATCTGACGGATGTGGCTATGCTATGGTGGCAAAGGCGTTCACAGGACATGGAACGGGGCCTTTGCACCATCAACACTTGGGACGAGTTCAAGAGGGAAATCAAGAGGCAGTTCTACCCCGAGAATGCAGAGAACGAGGCCCGTGGTCTGTTGAGACGGTTGCACTAGCGTGGTAGCATACGGGACTATGTCAAGGAGTTCCAGGAGTTGGTGCTTGAGATACCTGATTTGTCAGACAAGGATGCACTCTTCTCATTCCTTGATGGCTTACAGTTATGGGCGAAGCAGGAGTTGCAACACCGTGGTGTCCAGGATCTGGCCTCAGCCATATCCGCAGCCGAGGGCTTGGCAGAATTACATAGAGGAGGAGAAGCATCCCACAAAGGCAAAGGCACGGGTCCAAAGGATGGCAAGGAATCAGGTGGGGGAGAAGGCAACAAGGACAGGGGCATACCTCTGTCCTGCAATGGTGAAGGCTCACCTTCACCCAAACGAAGGGAAGACACACCCCATCACTCACATAGCCGGGGTAGACAACAAGGCCGGTGGAACAACAAGCCTGGCACACGCAGGCCCTACGGTTATAAGTGCTTCTTGTGTAGAAGTAGGGAGCATCGTGTGGCAGAATGCCCTCAGCAAGGCAAGCTGGCATCCCTTCTGTAGCAACAGGAGGATTGTCAACCGTCCCAAGAACAGGAGGTACAGATGGGTTCACTTCGTATCCTCAGTGCAGTCAAGACCGAAGTACCCAAGGAGCCACATAGGGGGTCACTCTACGTCCCCATCAACATCAGGGGCAGAATATTGAAGGCACTGGTAGACACAGGAGCTACCAACAACTTCGTGGGAGAAGATGTTGCCCGGCGGCTTGGATTGCGTGTTAGTCCGTCGGAAGGTGTGATCAACGTAGCCAACACTCAAGCCATTCCAATCAGTGGTATTTCTCGTGGTGTGAAAGCAACGATTGGACCGTGGCAAGGCGTGGTGAATTTCACAGTCGTGTGGTTAGACGACTATGATGTGGTGCTTGGCCTTGAATGGCTAGACGAGGTACGTGCTATCATAGTTCCGTTTGAAAATTCTATTGTTGTGACAAGCAGGGAACCCCCTTGTGCCATCGTGGTGACACGAGAGATGAAGGCAGGCACCAAGTCTCTGTTTGTAGTGCAATTGGTCCAAGGCCAGGTACGTGGTAAAGGGTCGTACCCCGTCCCAGTGGTGACAGATCTGTTGAATAGGCCAAGGTGTTCGTGTGCAGAACCTCAGGCAGTGAGGTCGTGCGTCGGCAACCCAGGCGTGCGCCTGAGGTCCGAGTTTGTAGCCCAGTGCAAGGGTCAATTGGAGGTCATTAATCGACAGGAACCAAGCGGTAAGAGGCAGTCCACCGCATGTTCGTGCCAGTATTGGCGACGAGGATGACACCAATTTAGGTGGGGGGGATGAGACGGTACGCAAGTCTTGGCACCAACGATGCCGATGGCTTAGCCAAGACGTGCCAAGGACGAAGCCAAAACGTGCGCGCGATGGTGCCAACGTGCACGGTGCAAAAATTGGATGATAGCAAGGACAGCCCCTCACCCTCGGTTTTGGAAGTTTCTAGGGCGTTGGAGATTGTTCAGCAAGCCTTGGGACGAGTTTGGAGTGAAGGGACCAGAACCGAACCCAGAAGGTTCTAGAAAAATGTCTAAGGCATGAAACTGCCCAGTCTGCCTAGGGTAGTTGTCCAGTCCGCCCAGTCAGTGCAGGAAGCTTCCAGAATGGTGCAGAATGGCGCCCAGCAGTGGAGCAATCTGGAACTTCCGCCCAAAATTGAATTCAAATGTGTAGATTTCTCTAGAAACTATACTTGTACATAGACATTTGTACGACTAGGATTGTAGCCACCTAGCATTGATCAAAGGCCTCGGTTTAGGCCATGTACATGTATAAATATGAGTATTGAGCAATGAAAATGCAAGTTTGCCTTGCCCAATTTCGTGCATACATTCCAGCCCCTTTTCCTTAGCATATTTCAAGCTTTCCATAAGCATACACAATAGTGTTCGTCTTGCACAAGGATCAGCCACTGTACCCAAGCACCCTTTGCAAGCTATGTCGTGTATTGGCTAAGTGTTGAGGTTGACAACCTCTAACACTCCCAGGGTTCATTCCGTGCACTCTGAAAACCACACAGGCGCACTTAGTCAGCCTTCAGTGCTTGGCTAAGGCTGCACGGAGTCAGGATTTCGTCCTCAATCTCTGAGCCCATGACACTATGCTTGCTTGGTAAGAGATGACAAAAAATTTAAATCCGACCTTGTGTGATGCCGGCCCGCATAGGTGCCTAACGTTCTTCCCTTAGCATTAACGGTGACTGAGGTTATGTTGCCCCTATCTTCGGCACGGCTGGGCACGTTGGTGAACGGTTGCGGCACGACTGCCCACGGTGTTGCACGACGGCGCACGATTGGGCCTCGGATGGGGCACGTACTTGGGGCACGTACTTGGGGCACGCACTTGGGGCACGGCTTGGTAAGCAGTTGGGGCGCAGTGGGGTCGCGCATGGGGCACGATGGGGCAAGCAGTTGGCGCGCGCATGCGGCGCCCATGATGCACTATGGTGCGCACATGAGGCCCGCATGCCGCACGAAAGTGCGCGGATGGGGCGCCCATGCCGTAGGATGGTGCGCGCATCCCGCACGAAGGTTCACGCATGAGGCGCCCATGCCGCATGAAGGTACGCGCATGCGGCGCTCATGCCACACTCTGGTGCGTGCATGTGACCCACATGCCACACGAAGGTACGCGGATGGGTCGTCCATGCCGCACAATGGTGCACTCATCGGGCGAGCATGCCGCACAATGGTATGCACATGGGGCGCCCATGCCGAATGAGGGTGCGTGCATGGTGCACCCATGCCGCACGAAGGTGCGCATATCGGGCTCGCATGCCGCACGATGGTGAGCGCATAGCGCGCCTATGCCGCCCGAAGGTGCGCGCATGGGGTGCCCATGCCGTACGATGGTACGTGCATCGGGCTCGCATGCCGCTTGATGGTACGCGCATATGGCCCGCATGCAGCATGAAGGTGGGCGCATGGGGCCCACATGTCGCATGATGGTGCGCTCATCAGGCGCGAATGCCGCATGATGATGCACACATGTAGCCCGCATGCCGCACAACGGTGCGCGCATTGGGCGCCCATGCCGCACGAAGGTGCGCGCATGGTGCGCCCATGCCGCACGATGGTATGCTCATCGGGCACCCATGCTGCACGATGGTGTGCGCATGTGGGCGCCTATGCCACACGATGGTGAGCGCATGGCTCAAGATATTGTGGGCATGTGGCCCGCATGCCACACAAAGGTGCGTGCATGGGGTGCCCATGTCGCACGATGGTGCGCTCATCGGGCACGCATGCCACACGATGGTGCGCACATGTGGCCCGCATGCCGCACGATGGTGCGCGCATGGGGCGCCCATGCCGCACGATGGTGCACGCATGTGGCCCGCATGCCGCACGATGGTGCGCGCATGGGGCGCCCATGCCGCTCGAAGGTGCACGCATGGTACGCCCATGCCGCATGATGGTGCGCACATCGGGCGCGCATGCCGCACGATGGTGCTTGCATATGGTCCGCATGCCGCACGATGGTGCACGCATGGGGTGCCCATGCCGCACGATGGTGCGCACATGTGGCCCACATGCCGCACCAAGGTGCGCGCATGGGGCGCCCGTGCCGCCAGATGGTGCGCGCGGGGCGCTCAAAGGGCGTTATTGGGGCACTGTTGGGGCACGACTGGGGGGCGGTGGGGGTATACTTGGGGGACGATGGGGGATGTTAGGGGACGGCTTTGGCACTAGTAGGGGACGTTGGGCACGACGGGCAATGTTAAGCATTCGGGGGAATTGGGCATGCGAAATGTATTATGAAACGAATATAGACATTGATATTCTTGTACAAGTGGTTTCCGAACCTACGATGTAGTCTTAACCTTTGCCTTGTCTGACAAACAGTTCGTCACATTTGTGAGGCAAAATAGATTAATTGGTTTCCCAATCCATCCAAAACAAATTGTAACGCCAAATATCATGTAAACTAATTAATTTATGAATTAATATAAATTTTCCCGAATTTTCTAGTATTTTTTGTGATTTTTCCCTATTTTTCGTAATTTTTAAATATTAAAAATTAATTTTTTGAAAAAAATATTTCTGAATATCATTTAACAAATTAATGTATGAATTAATATAATTTTTTCTTAATTTTTTACTATTTTTTCTGATTTTTTCCTTTTTTTTGAAATTATTAAATATTAAAAAAATTTGAATTTTTTTTTTTGAAGCATTTGGATATTATATGATATCAATAAGGAGCAAGTTGGATACGAAGATTATGCCATATGGGGCCTTTATAATGTAAAACACCCATTATGAATCACTGGCAAAATGTACGCTACTACTGTCACTTGGGTTTTTGCATCTAAATGTATTATAGGGGTTATGTGGTATCAAGCCTCCTGGGCGAGGGCCATGCATGGGGACATTGTGGGCACTTCGTGGCACATTATGGGCTAGATCGTGGGCTATATTGTGGGCGGGAATGCCTACCGAGTGAATCACGCAGAGGTATTGCGTTGCATACCCGTGCATTGGGGCCGTGCCACCCACGCCCTGCAACCCCCAGCATGTCCCTCGGCGCGGCACCAGGATGGCTAATGAGGAACGTGGTGGCTTCCCTAGCCCTTCATTATCCATCATGGTGCCGCAACACCGTCGACGTCATTGGGATGGCTAATGAGGGGGCGAATGGTTGCCCAAGCACAGAACTAGCCATCCCCGTGCCGCCGGCTAGGTACATGTTGACGGACATTCCCGTCCCCCGATGTGTCGTTAGGCCTGCGCGATGCGCAAATCGCCTAGCACACAAAGCCATGGCCGTTGCCGAGTGGATGCGCTCGGCCATGGTCTAGTGTTGTGGTGATCCAAGCACCGCATAGGCTTGGATGGCTCTTGGGGGATGGTGGGGGCAAGCGTGATGCACGAATCGCCTAGCACACATGGCATTGGCTTTCGTTAAGCAACGACACGAGCGTTGCAATGAGACGATTGCTAATTTTTCAATGTCGTGGCGATCCAAGCACCATGTGGCCTTGAAGCCGTCCCCCGGTGGGTTCTGACGTGCCTGTGCAATGCGCGAATCGCCTAGCACACGACGCCATGGTCCTCACTGAGTTGTAATGCGACGGACATGGTCTAGTGTCATAGCGATCCAAGCACCGCGTGGGCAGGAAGGTAGTTTGCTTGTCCCGTTTCATGCATACGGGGGGACGGTGGGGCGCATGCGTGATGCGCGAATCGCCTAGCACATGTGGCATTGGCTTTCGTTAAGCAACGATGCGAGCATTGCGATGAGACGATTGCTGATGCTTCAATGTTGTGGCAATCCAAGCACTATACGGCCTTGAAGCTGACCCCCGGTTGGTTTCGACAGGCCTGTATGATGTGCGAATCGCCTAGCACACGATGCCATGGTCCTCGCTGAGTCGTAATGCGACGGACGTAGTCTAGTGTCGTGGTGATCCAAGCACTGCGTGGGCAGGAAGGTAGTTTGCTTGTGCCGTTCCGTGCATACGGGGGGACAGTGGGGGGCTTGCGTAATGCGCGAATCGCCTAGCACTTGTGGCATTGGCTTTCGTTAAGCAACGACAAGAGCGTTGCGATGAGCCGATTGCTGATGCTTCAATGTCGTGGCGATCCAAGCACCATGCGGCCTTGAAGCTGTCCCCCGTTTGGTTTCGACGGGCCTGTGCGAAGCGCGAATCGCCTAGCACACGACGCCATGGTCCTCGCTGAGTCGTAATGCGACGGACGTGGTCTAATGTCATGGTGATCCAAGCACCGCGTGGGCAGGAAGGTAGTTTGCTTGTCCCGTTCCATGAATAAAGGTGCATACAGGGGGACGACGGGGGCATGTGTGATGCACGAATCGCCTAGCTCATGTGGCATTGGCTTTCGTTAAGCAATGACTCGAGCGTTACGATGAGACGATTGCTGATGCTTCAATGTCATGGCGATCCAAGCATCATGTGGCCTTGAAGCCGTCCCCCGGTTGGTTCCGACGGGCCTATGTGATGTGCGAATTGCCTAGCACATGATGCCATGGTCCTCGCTGAGTCGTAATGCGACGGATGTGGTCTACTGTCGTGGCGATCCAAGCATAGTGCGGCCTCGAAGCCGTCCCCCGATGTCTTCCTATAGGCCTGCGCGATGCGCGAATCACCTAGTACACGACACCATGGTCCTCGCTGAGTCGTAATGCGACAGACGTGGTCTATTGTGGTAGCGATCCAAGCACCGCGTGGGCAAGAAGGTAGTTTTCTTGTCCCGTTCCGTGCATACTGGTGCATACAGGGGGATGGTGGGGGGCATGCGTGATGCGCAAATCGCCTAGCACATGTGGCATTGGCTTTCGTTAAGTGATGACATCAGTGTTGTGATGAGACGATTGCTGATGCTTCAATGTCGTGGCGATCCAACCACCGTGCTGCCTTGATGTCGTCCCCCGGTGTGTCCCCACTGGCCTGCGCGATGCGCGAATCGCCTAGCACACGACGCCATAGTCCTCGCTGAGTCGTAATGCGATGGACGTGGTCTAGTGTTGTGGCGATCCAAGCACCGCGTGGGCAGGAAGTCCGCTTTCGGTTGGTACCTCAGTTGCGTGCAATCGGTGCATGGTCGGGCACCACGAAGTAGGCCCTTAAGCTTGCGACGTGCGGCCTGGTCATGCACCTCGTGCTGGTCCCGTCCCGTGTCCCTCAAAAATTCTTCGTGCCTAGCGGTGTGTGCTCGGGCCATCTCGTCGGTTCCGTTCGCCTGAAGGGCTTCGTTTGCCTAGATGGTGGGGCGGTTACCGGCTTGGTGGTCTGGGCATAGCAAATGTAATAACGCGTGAGTGGTGGTCGGCTTGTGTGGTCGGTTGGATCCCTGCTTGAGCAGTGACGTCCGCCCCTGCTTGCCTTTTCATTCGCGGCCGAGTGCTTACGTTGCCTCGGTCGGTAGGTCAGTTTCCTGTGTTGCATACCTACAAAGAAGGCAGTCTAAAGTCACATCGTCCATCTTTTGCCTTGCGTCTGCCTCTGTGGACGACGTGGGACGAACCCCTAAGCACGTCCCGTGGTCCACGCTGCTCACTCCAACAAGTGCTGCACACGTGGCTCGTGGGGCGTCGCTCGATCTCTCGGATGTGGCACACCATGACGGTATGGGGTCCTCGGCCTCTCCTTGCCCAAAATCTGCGTTCGTCGCTAATCGCGTACGACGGTCGTGCGCTCGTCTCGAGCCGTCGACCCTTAGGGGACGATATGCCTC
>CM075768.1:48547815-48557815 GCA_037974665.1 Ehretia macrophylla | reverse complement strand
AACGGTTCAAAATGCAGTTATGAGCAAAAACAAAAAAATGAGTTTTGAGATCCAGATTTTTTCTCTCACCTTTGATGCGATAAAAGCCTAGGAATGCGTTCAATGCGTGCCCAACAAGCGGAATCCAACTCGGTACGAAGTTCTACGGACAAAAACTAGGTTTTTCTTTGAAAAATTGCTTTGAAAACCTTGAAAACTCTTTTCTCTTTTCTCTCTTCTTCCTCTCGGAAATGTGTGTGCAATTGAAGGTGTTTTTGTGCTTTGCTTGTGTGTGTTGGTGATATATGCATGAAAGTCAACATTTAATGAAAGTCAAAGTTGATTTCACTTAGTATTTTTAGTGTTTTCTTGACTTTAAATGCATTTTATTGATCACCAAAGTTCAAAAAAATTATTCAACACCCAAGATAGCTCAAGTAGGTTATTTTTAGGTGACAAGAAGTTTTACAATCGAACAATCTCACCCGAGTCGGCTTAAAACTCGATTTTCGCAAAAGTCGGTGTAAAAACCCTAATAAATTCTTAAGTCGATTTTTAAACCGTTTTAATCAAACACAGGTCTATTAAAGTCCGTGGACTAGGTCTAGAAGGGTTAAAAAGACCAGTTTCAAAATTTTAGCGGACGTGTTTCGAAAACACTATTCACTAAAAATCGACGATAAAATTTTGGACTCTGTTTTTGGTGAAAATTTCATGAATGCACATTTAACATGTTCTAGGAGTATTGATACTAAAATTACCACATTCTAAGTCACATAGCACATAGACAGGTTAATTCACGCAAAACGAGATAAAGCACGCAAAACGAGATAAGATAGAAAAGTGGGGTTTCACATTCTCCCCCCCCCCCCCTTAAAGAAATTTCACCCTCGAAATTCTTACTTGATGTACTGAACAAATCTGGGTGCTGCTGCTGCATCTGATCCCATCTCTCCCAAGTAGCTTCCTTGATACCGTGATACTTCCACAACACCTTAACCATCGGAATCTTCTTCGACCTCAACTCTCGTTCCATCTGATCAGGAATACGAATCGGACGCTCGTCATAAGTCAGATTCTCATGAAGCTGTAATGGCTCTGGCTCAAGAATATGAGAAGGATCCGGATTATATTTCCGCAAATTAGACACGTGAAATACATCGTGGACATTAGAAAAGTTCTCCGGTAAAGCCAACCGATATGCCAACTTACCAACCCTGCCGATGATCTCAAACGGCCCAACAAATCTCGGACTCAGTTTTTCCACCTTTACCATAACGAGCAAACCCCTTACGAGGAGACAATCTCAAGAAAACCCGATCTCCGACTGCAAACTCCAAGTCTCGACGACGCTTATCAGCATAACTCTTGAATCTACTCTGCGCCGTAAGCATTCTCTGCCTGATCAACTGAACATTCTCAATCTTCTCAAGAAGCTCTGGCATGATAGTCGGATCAATAGTCTTCATCTCCCCTACCTCGTCCCAATATAAAGGTGAACGACATTTACGACCGTAAAGAGCTGCGAAAGGTGCCATCCCAATAGTAGCTTGATAACTATTGTTATAGGCAAACTCAGCAAGTGGAGGATGTTTCTCCCAGTTCTTCCCGATGTCCAGAACATAAGCCCTAAGCATATCTTCTAGAATCTGAATATTCCGCTCAAACTGACCGTCAGTCTGTGGATGATACACTGTACTGAAGTTCAACTGAGTACCCAAGGTCTCCTGAAGTTTCTCCCACAAACGAGAAGTAAATCGAGGATCTCGATCCGAGACAATACTAGATGGAATCCCGTGAAGTCTAACAATCTGATCCAAATAAAGATCCGTCAACTTTGTAACCTCATCTCCCATCCTCATCGAAATAAAATGAGCTGTCTTCGTCAAACGATCCACGACAACCCAAACTGCATTGTTACCCCTCGGAGTTCTAGGCAAACCAGTGACGAAATCCATCGTAATATGCTCCCATTTCCACTCTGGTATAGCCAATGGCTGAAGCAAACCTGCAGGTCGTTGATGCTCGGCTTTCACCCTCTGACAAGTCAAACATCTAGATACAAACTGAGCAACCTCCCTCTTCATATTATTCCACCAATAATGTTGCTTCAAATCCCGATACATCTTGGTTCCACCGGGATGAATAGTGTACTTAGAATTATGAGCTTCCTCTAGAATACCTCGCCTCAAGCCCGGTTCATCGGGAACACAAACCCTGTTTCGAAACCGAAGAATACTATCCTCATGCAGTTTAAAGTCAGACTGATCATCAGTGATTTGATCCTTGATCTTCTGAAGTTTAACATCAAGCTGCTGAGCTTCCCTGATCTGAGACAACAATAAAGGTTGAATACAGAGATGTGAAAACATCACCCCAACCTGAGTTAACTCTGGTCTCCAATAAGTGAATTCCTCAAGAATCTCCCATTTCTTGACAGCCAAACAAGCAACACTCGCCTTACGACTAAGAGCATCTGCTACAACATTTGCCTTGCCAGGCAGATAATTGATAGAACAATTATAATCTCCAAGAAGCTTCATCCACCTCCACTGGAGCATATTCAACTCCTTCTGTGAGAACAAGTACTTCAGACTCTTATGATCAGTGAAAATCTCGAACTTACTACCCCACAGATAATGACGCCACTTCTTCAGTGCGAAGACAACTGCTGCCAACTCAAGATCATGAGTCGGATAATTCACCTCATAAGGCTTCAACTTCCTGGAAGCATAGGCAATAACTCGGCCATCCTGCATAAGAACACATCCCAAGCCCTCCTTGGATGCATCGCTGTAAATAACCATATTATCGGTCCCCTCTGGTAGAGCAAGTACTGGAGTAGTAGTCAACCTCCTTTTCAACTCCTGAAACCCACTCTCACACTTCTTATCCCAAGCAAAGATAGTCTGCTTCTGAGTCAACTTAGAAAGTGGCCCAGCAATCTTCGAGAAGTCCTTTACAAACCTACGGTAATAACCCGCCAAGCCAAGAAAGCTACGGACCTCAGAAACATTCTCTGGCCTTTTCCAAGACATCAGCGATTCAATCTCAGTGGGATCTACAGAAATACCGCTCTGTGTGATAACATGGCCAAGAAAAGATATGCGTTGCAGCCAAAATTCACATATGCTGAACTTGGCAAACAACTGATGCTCTTGCAGCTTCTGTAAGACAAGCCATAGATGTTGCTCGTGCTCCGATTCAGATTTAGAATAGACCAAGATATCATCAATAAAGATTACCACGAACTGGTCTAAATACGGCTGAAAAAACCCGATGCATAAGGTCCATGAATGCTGCCGGTGCATTAGTTAATCCAAAGGGCATAACAACAAACTTATAATGCCCGTACCGAGTCCTAAAGGCAGACTTCGGAACATCCTCCGTACAAATCCAAAGCTGATAATACCCCTGCCTCAAATCAAATTTAAAATAGACATTGGCTCCCTAAAGTTGATCGAACAACTCGTCAATCAGTGGCAAAGGATATTTGTTCTTGATGGTCACCTGATTCAAACCACGGTAATCAATACACAATCTCAAGGTACCATCCTTCTTCTTCACAAATAAAACAGGAGCTCCCCAAGGTGAAGAACTCTGCTGAATGAATCCCTTCTCCAATAACTCCTGCAACTGAGTCTTCAACTCCTTCAACTCAGCTGGCGCCATCCGGTATGCTGATTTAGAAATAGGTTGAGTACCGGGAATAAGATTGATCACAAACTCCACATCTCTCTCTGGCGGTAACCCTGGCAACTCCTCGGGAAATACATTGGGATATTCCCGAATAATAGGGACTTCCTCCAACTATAGCTTATCAGATGGCTTGTTGATCAAATAAGCTAGATAACCCGAACCCCCCTTACTCACCAACTTAATAACTTCAGTTGCTGAGATAACAAAACTCGTCTTTGTACCCCGGTTCCCTACTACCTCAACTACTGGCTGATCTGGCAAACGAAACTGTACTACCTTGGTTCTACAGTTCAACTGGGCATCATACTTAGAAAGCCAATCCATACCCAAGATAACATCATACCCCCGGATAGGAAATAAGATAAGGTCCGAAGGAAAATTATGCCCCTTAACATGTATTATACAATCCTTACATACTAAGCCAGTAACATACTTATCAGTCAAAGAGGTACTAATCTCAACCACATAAGGCAATCTTTCAGGTTGCAAATTAACACATTGCACACAAGCAGGAGTAATGAAAGAATGTGTAGCACCAGAATCAATCAACACTTTAACAAGTTGATCAAGTATAAGGAAGTTACCTTCCACAACTGCAGTCTCCTCAGGCATCTCCTCTAAGTCAACTGTGTAGGCTTGAGCTTGGACCCACTGCTGCTGAGGTGCACTGGCCGCAGGTCGGCCCTGATAACCCTGAGTCGCTGTCCGACCCTCAGTCCTCGAATACCTAGGGCAATCCCTCACCCTGTGCTGATTGCTGCCGCATCCTAAACACGTCCCTACTTTCACCCTGCAATCGGCCTCCATATGCCCCGTGCGCTTGCAGTGTGTACACTGCGGTGATGATGCACTAACACTGCCCCTGGATGAACCAGAAGCTGAAGGAACAGCTGAACCAGTCTGCTGCTGAGGCCTTACCAAACTGGGCCTGTACTGACCCTGAGACTGGGCTGGCCTGAACTGGGACTGAACCTGATATGACCCCTGCTGAAACTGAGGCTGATAATAACTCTGCTGCCCCTGTGGCCTAAAAGAACCCTGCTGAACTGGTGGCCTGTACACAACCTGCTGTACTGGAGGCCTATACATACTCTGCTGATACTGCGGCTGATACGACCTCTTACTGGGCTGACTAGAAACAAGCTGATCCCCTTTCCTCTTCTCTAGTCTAGAAGCTGCCTCAAAAGCCTCAGTGAATACATCATACCGATTCAGAGCCATCACATCCTGAATCTCGAGCCTCAACCCTAACATGAATCTACGAGTCCTCCGCTCCTCATCAGCCATATACTCCGGTGCATAACAGGACAATCGAGTAAAGGTGGCCTCATATTGAGCCACTGAAGCATCTCCCTACACTAAGGCTAGAAACTCCGCCTCTCTCCGTTCCCTCGCGATCCTCGGGACATACTTTGCCCGGAAAGCCAACAGAAAGGCACCCCAAACATACGGAATACCCTGAGTCGCCCAGCTAGTCCTTACCGTGCGCCACCACTCTTCTGCCTCATCATCTAACAAGTACACGGCAAAAGAGACTTTCTGCTCATCGGTATAGTCAAGAGGATCATAAATCTTCTCCAACTTGCTAATCCACGCCTCAGCCTTCCTATCATCCGGCTCCCCCTGAAATCTCGGTGGATGATATCCTAAGAACTCTTTCAGGGTACCACGCCCGTGGTTTCCACCCTGCACATTCAACAATTGAGCCTGCCAAGCCTGAGTCTGGGCAGCCTGCCCTGCTATCAACTGAGCCTGACCAGCCACTAACTCAGCAATCCTCTCCATAGCTGCCCCCAAACGGTCATCACCCCTATCACGGCCCGGTGCCGCAATACCAGGAGTCTCATCAGTCATCTCAGGCCTACCTCTGGTTCTCGGTCTACCCGTCATTCTACTAATCAAAGAGTTAGCACAGGTTATAGCACGTAAACAGGTTATAAAATACTATTAACACATAAACAACAAAGTCATATAAAACACATAAACAAATTGATCACATAATCACATAAGTACTAAATCACATAATCACTTAATCACTTAATCATTTAATCATATTAATACATAGATCACTTTTCTTTCTTTTCATACATACTTTCATGCTAAGACCATTACCCACATTCCGAGAATACCCCGGCTGACAACTAACATGAGCTCTGATACCACTTAAATGTCACGCCCCAACTCGACCCCTCCTATAATCAGTCAGGACGCAACGAAATTTTGACAGTATAACGACAGTGAATAGGATACCAAGGCTCTAAACCAACCTCAATAGGACATCATACATCAACTCCATAAACCATACAACAAACAACTTCTCAATAACATAACAACATACATCATAACCATATTATACAATAAACATTCCTCGTCATACGCCTCCGTTCCAACATAATACATGAACCCTTAATATACAATACAAAAACATATTGAGCCAATCTAGCAACCTAATCATAAACAAAAGGAAGGCTACTAAGACAGCATCAACTAATTCATTATCTTTTCAACATCTTATACATTATAAACTACAAAGCATATAAAAGTCTACTAAGTTAATTTACAAGAAAATAAAACAGTACAACATCAAGGATAAGACTCCGGAACATAAGACTCATCCACGTAGGGCACATTTTCCACATTCTCCTCTTCAGGAGGCACGTACCCGTAATCCTGCGAAAGTACACCTGTAGGCATGCAATAATAGAGAGTGAGCTTATATAAAATAAGCCCAGTGAGGATCCGATAGATCTCTACAGTATTCACTATGCTCCTTGGATTTAATCCTTTGAGCAAGTAAACACACAATAACATCAATAATACTATCATCACATAATCTATAATGACCATTCAATAAAGGATACACTAGTTGGTGTAGCTCCAATCACCATCACGATCATAACAGCCTTCTTGTGACTCCCATAAACTCACGCACCCGAGGTACCCCAATAACCTCTCCCTCCATGACACCTCCGTCATGCGAGCTGGAGGCAGTCTCTGGTAGTCATGCCGTTATCAACCCGACAGCCCGATGCTGCCCGAGAGGTGGCACACACATACCAAAGACTCAACAATAATAATAAATATCAATCATTCACAGGAGGACAGTCTAGTAGAACTGCCTACCTCTCGGCATCAATCATCAATCAATAATCATCAATCATCATCAATAATCATATTATCATCATCAATAATCATATTATCATCATAATAACATCAATAATCAATTTAACAACAAATAACTAAGTTAGATGACAAAGTAGGTCATCCAACCGAACATGCATTAAACACACAATCAAACCGTAGTTTACCCATCAACACCTGACAATTCAATCACTCAAACCACACCCGATCAACTAAGGCTTAATTCAATAATCTAAAGAAAGATAACCTAAACTTCAAATAATCATATCTTACATTCTACTAATCCAAACAACCCCAAATCAGTTTCAAACACTTACCCATTCGATCAACTACATTAGCCCTCTCGGAAACCAACCAAGACACCTCAAAATCAAGCCCAACAACCCTAAAATCTCAAGGCACCTAGGCTGAAATTTCTGGATTTTCACCAAAACATCATAATCGAAAGTTCGGCATTATAACAGCGTTACCACGTAATTAACAAACTTTTAAAAATCGACGGCAATCGATTCCAACCACAACAACTCAAAATAATCCTCAAAAAGCCATTCTATCAACTTTAAATACCCAAAAATAAATAATTTCGCTACAATGGCTCAAATCTCGTAGTAATACACCTAAACGATCCCTAGCATGCATAGAGCAATAATCTAACATCATATTAACATTCTAACGGTTCAAAATGAAGTTATGAGCAAAAATTAAAAAAAATGAGTTTTGAGATCCAGAATTTTTCTCTCACCTTTGATGTGATAAAATCCTAGGAATGCATGCCATGTGTGCCCAACAAGCAGAATCCAACTCAGCACGAAGTTCTACGGACAAAAACTAGGTTTTTCTTTGAAAAATTGCTTTGAAAACCTTGAAAACTCTTTTCTCTTTTCTCTCTTCTTCCTCTCGACAATGTGTGTGCAATTGAAGGTGTTTTTGTGATTTGCTTGTGTGTGTTGGTGATATATGCATGAAAGTCAACATTTAATGAAAGTCAAAGTTGATTTAACTTAGTATTTTTAGTGCTTTCTTGACTTTAAATGCATTTTATTGATCACCAAAGTTCAAAACAATTATTCAACACCCAAGATAGCTCAAGTAGGTTATTTTTAGGCGACAAGAAGTTTTACAATCGAACAATCTCACCCGAGTCGGCTTAAAACTCGATTTTTACAAAAGTCGGTGTAAAAACCCTAATAAATTCTTAAGTTGATTTTAAAACCGTTTTAATCAAACACAGGTCTATTAAAGTCCGTGGACTAGCTCTAGAAGGGTTAAAAAGGCCAGTTTCAAAATTTTAGCGGACGTGTTTCGAAAACACTATTCACTAAAAATCGACGATAAAATTTCTGACTCCGTTTTTGGTGAAAATTTCATGAATGCACATTTAGCATGTTTTAGGCGTATTGATACTAAAATTACCACATTCTAAGTCACATAGCACATAGACATGTGAATTCACGCAAAACGAGATAAAGCATGCAAAACGAGATAAGATAGAAAAGTGGGGTTTCACATTCAGGATCGGAGTAATGATTAACAAGGACAGTCAGGGGCATTCGTATTTCATAGTCGGAGGTAAAATTCTTGGATTTATGAAAGACGAACAACTGCGAAAGCATTTGCTAAGGATGCTTTCATTAATCAAGAATGAAAGTTGGGGGCACGAAGACGATCAGATACCATCCTAGTCTCAACCATAAACGATGCCGACTAGGGATCGGCGGATGTTGCTTTTAGGACTCCGCCGGCACCTTATGAGAAATCAAAGTGTTTGGGTTCCGGGGGGAGTATGGTCGCAAGACTGAAACTTAAAGGAATTGACGGAAGGGCACCACTAGGAGTGGAGCCTGCGGCTTAATTTGACTCAACACGGGGAAACTTACCAGGTCCAGACATAGTAAGGATTGACAGACTAAGAGCTCTTTCTTGATTCTATGGGTGGTGGTGCATGGCCGTTCTTAGTTGGTGGAGCGATTTGTTTGGTTAATTTTGTTAACGAACGAGACCTCAGCCTGCTAACTAGCTATGCGAAGGTATCCCTCCGCAGCTAGCTTCTTAGAGGGACTACGGCCTTTTAGGCCATGGAAGTTTGAGGCAATAACAGGTCTGCGATGCCCTTAGATGTTCTGGGCCGCACGAGCGCTACACTGATGTATTCAACGAGTCTATAGCCTTAGCCGACAAGCCAGGTAATCTTTGAAATTTCATCGTGATGGAGATAGATCTTTGCAATTGTTGGTCTTGAATGAGGAATTCATTTTAAGCGCGAGTCATCAGCTCGCGTTGACTACGTCCCTGCCCTTTGTACAAACCGTCCGTCGCTTCTACCGATTGAATGATCCGGTGAAGTGTTCGGATCGCGGCGTCGTGGTCGGTTCACTGCCCGCGACGTCGCGAGAAGTCCACTGAACCTTATCATTTAGAGGAAGGAGAAGTCGTAACAAGGTTTCCGTAGGTGAACATGCGGAAGGATCATTGTCGAACCCTGCGAAGGCAGAACGACCTGCGAACCTGTAAAAACAATGCGGGGCCGACGCGGGGGAGGTGGCTCGTCCCCAGCCCGCACGTCGGTCCCGAGTCAGGGCGAATGCCCCGCAAACAACGAACCCCGATGCGGAATGCGCCAAGGCAAATGAAATATGAGGGACTTCCTATTCGTGCCCCGTCCGCGGTGTGCCGTGTTAGGCCTCGGTCCCTTACGAAATGAAAACGACTCTCGGCAACGGATATCTCAGCTCTCGCATCGATGAAAAACGTAGCGAAATGCGATACTTGGTGTGAATTGCAGAATCCTGTGAACCATCGAGTCTTTGAACGCACGTTACGCCCGAAACCGTCAGGCCGAGGTCACGTCTGCCTGGGCGTCACGCATTGCTCGCTACCCCACCCCGCGCCCCAACATTGGGTTGCCGGGTTCGTGCGCGGGGCGGATTGTGGCATCCAATGTCTCGAGGCGCGGTTGGCCGAAATACGAGTCCGGCGCGACGGACGTCACGACAAGTTGTGGTTAGTCTATTCAACTCGCGAGTTGTCGTGCGTCGTCCAGTCGTGCATGCAGTACTGAAGATAGACCCTCCGGCGCCATGCGCTACAACCGCAACCCCAGGTCAGGGGGGATTACCCTCTGAGTTTAAGCATATCAATAAGCATAGGAAAAGAAACTTACAAGGATTCCCTTAGTAACGGC
>CM075768.1:48532815-48542815 GCA_037974665.1 Ehretia macrophylla | reverse complement strand
TGTGGCCTGCATGCCATACGATGGTGCGCGCATGGGGCACCCATGCTGCACGAAGGTGTGCGCATGGTGTGCCCATGCCGCACGATGCTGCGTGGATCGGGAGCGCATGCCGCACGATGGTGCTTGCATGTGGCCCGCATGTCGCACGAAGGTGCGCGCATGGGGCGCTCGTGCCGCATGATGGTGCGCGCAAGTGGTGCGTGCGGGACGCTCAAGGGGCGTTGTTGGGGCACTGTTGGGGCACGGCTGGGGGATGGTGGGGGTACACTTGGTGGACGGTGGGGGATGTTGGGGGACGGCTTTAGCACTAGTAGGGGACGTTGGGCACGACGGGCAATGTTAAGCATTCGGGGGAATTGGGCATGCGAAATGTATTATGACATGAATGTAGACATTGATATTCTTGTACAAGTGGTTTCTGAATCTACGCAGTAGTCTTAACCTTTGCCTTGTCCGACAAACAGTTCGTCACATTTGTGAGGCGAAATAGATTAATCGGTTTCCCAATCCGTCCAAAACAAATTGTAATGTCGAATATCATGTAAACTAATTAATTTATGAATTAATATAAATTTTCCTGAATTTTCTAGTATTTTTTGTGATTTTTCACTATTTTCGCAATTTTTAAATATTAAAAATTAATTTTTCGAAAAAAATATTTTTGAATATCATTTAACCAATTAATGTATGAATTAATATAATTTTTTCTGAATTTTTTACTATTTTTTCTGATTTTTTCCTATTTTTTGCAATTATTAAATATTAAAAATTATTTTTTGGAAAAAAAAGTTTTTTGAAGCATTTGGATATCATATGATATCAATAAGGAGCAAGTTGGGTATGAAGATCATGCCATATGGGGCCTTTTATAGTGCAAAACACCCATTATGAATCTCTGGCAAAATGTACGCTACTGCTGTCACTTGGGTTTTTGCATCTAAATGTATTATAGGGGGGTATGTGGTGTCAAGCCTCTTGGTCGAGGGCCATGCGGGGGGACGTTGTGGGCACTTCGTGGCACATTGTGGGCTATATCGTGGGCTATATCGTGGGCTATATTGTGGGCATGAATGCCTACCGAGTGAATCACGCTGAGGTATTGCATTGCATACCCGTGCGTTGGGGCCGTGCCACCCCCGGCAAGTCCCTCGGCGCGACACCAGGATGGCTAATGAGGAACGTGGTGACTTCCCTAGCCCCTCATTATTCATCTTGGTGCCGCAACACCGTCGACGTCTTTGGGATAGCTAATGAGGGGGCGAGTGGTTGCCCAAGCACAGAACTAGCCATCCCCGTGCCGCCAGCTAGGTACACGTTGGGGGACATTCCCGTCCCCCGATGTATCGTTGGGCCTGCGCTGTGAGGCCCGACCCCGAATAACGTGTCATACCTCGATTTGCGTGCCATAGACCTAGAATTATATGACCGACCTTGGATTACGTGCCATGTCTTGGTTTTCGTGCATACCTTGTCATACGTGCCTTGACCTAGAATTATGTGCCCTAATCCTCGACTTATGTACCCTGACTTCGATTTAAGTGCGATACCTCGATTTGTGTGCACTGACCTTGAATTGCGTGCCCTAACTTATGTTTAAAAGCCGTACCTCGATTTACGTGCATTGCATTAAATTACGTGCCTTGTATTGGTTTACGTACGTTTACCTAGGGTTGCGTGCATTTGCATTGGAATTCATGCATTTATCTTGAAGTACGTGCCTTAGTCTTGAATTTCATGTCTTACCTCGTAGTTCGTGTCTACCTCGTAATTCGTGCCCTCGACCTAGGAATCCGTGCCACCACGTTAATCAAGAAAGAATCCTACACAAAGAACTAGACACTAAAATAATCCTACAAAATTCACTATCAATATAATAAACCTAATTCACCTCACTAGAAGACGAAATAGCACCAAAAGCTAGACATTCTCATTCTTTATTCCTTATTCTTTTTGCACTTTCAAGATACAATTAAATAATGATCAAAAGTTGACAAAAAAATCAGATTTGGAAGCCCAAGGCCGACCATTGCTTGGTTGAATGCAAAAGGCTTTATTCTTGTCATGTTTTGTCATTTCTTCATTTCTCTTTCATTCTTCTCTCACTTCCCTCTCAATTTCCTCTCTCATTCTCGGCCTTGGCTGAGTTCTTCACCTCCATAGCTTATCTTCTTCACACCATAGCTAAACAAAGCAAGCCACAAGCAAAGGACCTCAACCGAGCTAGCTAGGATGTGAAAATCACACATGCATGTGCATTGAAGACTTCTATTCGGCCTAGGTAAGCTTCTTGGCATCCATTTCTTTTCTTCATGTTCTAACCTCATGCATGTGCTAAGAGATTGATCACTAAGCTAGGAAAAATAGAGAAAAGCTAGTTGGGATTTCGGCTAGGCAAGGAGAGGAAGAAAAATTGTGCTTCAACAAAGCTTTTGTGCATCTTTGTGGTTGATTGCTAAGGTGAGGGCTAAAACCTTTTGAAATTCCTTCAAAAATTCACATGCATGCTCATAAATGTATGTCTTTGCTTCTGTACTTGAGTTATGTGTTCGTTCATGAGCTTAAACAACCATGCATGGCAAGATCTTGGCTTGAAAATGGTGATAGGTGAAGTCGGATTGTTGACACCTCTCTGACCAGTCTGTTTCGAGGTAAGTTTATCTAGGCAAATGATGTTGAAAATGCTTGAAAATTGGTAGGTGACTAGTTTGGACGGTTTTGAACATTTTTTTGCAGAAATAGGACGAAGCTAATTTTGACTCTAAGGTCCTCAAAATGGCAAATCTTTAAAATGTGTCCAAATCTGGAAATCTGGAAAAATGAAGCAGGTTTTGGCAGATGCACTGACCTTGTATAACGAACCAGATTTGACTTAGTTAATGATGTCCAAAATGCATGAAAATTGGTGTGCTGCTATATTTTTCAGTTATGGACATTTTTGTCAGAAATGGACTAAGGCTGAATCTGACCCTAAGACCTCAAAAACGTCAATTATCGAAATGTGTGCAAATCTGGACAGTTTTGTGCTATTCCACTGTTTCGGCTATATCTAATGATCCCGAACTCCAATTGATGCAAGGTTTGTTTCTGATTTTAGTTAACTTCTTAAGCTTTAATTTGACATCTTATTCACTGGATTTAGAGATTTTTTGATTATCCTATTGATTGTGAGAATACAGCCTATTGCAATAAAGGTTTCACTTAGTTATATGCTTGGAAAATTGTTGTAACCTCTCTTGTGGTACTAATTGCTTGGAATTGTGGTGTTGGGATGTTGTGTGGACTGTTTTGAGTACTTGAAGATGTTTGAATTGAATGATGCATGACTTGAGAATGATTTTGAGTTGACTTAGGGTTTAATCACACGGTTAAGCATGAAATGGAAACCCTAATGACTAGGTAGTCTTGTTAAGTGTTGATCATTTGGATACTTTGTGGAAATTATATGCTTAGTGGGCTGCCCGTAAATGTCTTATAACTTCAAATGTGAATTTGATCATCGCATGTTGACAAATGAGCTTTTCTCGCACCCGAACCCACGTAAATGATATTGCATGTTGAATAATCTTATCACTTGATTACGTGGACTTCGAAATGAGTTATATGCCTTGACTTGCATGTGTTACATGGCTGCCCGTTTAATGTTCATATGGCTCTATATGCCTTTTAAGTGAAATTACTTGTCTTATCGTGCCTCGTTTGATTACTTGATAACATGTGATCTTGAAATTGCTCGGAGGCAACCTACTTTGTTGTCCTCCTAATGTGAATTGTTAAAAGATATTCAATGGTTTAATTGAACACGATTACTTGGCTGCCCGTTAAAGTTTAATTGCTTTCAAATGGATATATGAAATGATTATATGTTCTTACAATGCCTTATATGCCAATATGTCAAAATGTGATCATATACTTGCTCGGAGGCAACCTACTTTGTTGACCTCCTAATATGAAATGTTAAATGACATAAATGGGCATTGTATACAAGGTTGCAACCTTTTATTGTGGCATGGTAGCGTTTCACGAACGCCGGGTGGCATAGGGCTTGCCGGTGCTCCCGTGACTACCATGGTCCAATTCCCTCTCTCACTTTGCATTCCACCCTCGGAGAGTTGGGTCGTAGGATTTCGGGGTACATCCAGAGTACACCCACCTGGCGTGTTTTGGGGTTATTTGAAGTCGGCCGCAACATCTGATTCTGAAACTGATCTGAGAGTAAAAGCTCACTGTATCCTTTTGCTATCTGTATAAGTACTCTCGCTTGGTTCCAAGAGAACCTCGGGGAGGAAAGACTGGTATTTTTGTTCCTGTACTTGTATTATTGTTATATTCATGCTTGCAAAAGGATTTCATAAGTTGAACCGGAAAATGAGTTCCAAAACCTATATCTCGTTCCCCCTCGCTGAGTTCATAAAGACTCACCCTCTTTTATCATCTCAGGTGAAGAAGATCAAGAACAGGTACCTGAGGACGATGTGCCTAACGATGATTCATTGGAGTGATTGCATGTCCTATGTGCCTTGCGTGATTATGGCTACTTGTGAACTCTATGCTACTCGAAGACTATTTCCTTTTATGTTGCTCGATGTTGTAATGTAAATACCCCCGTTGTAATTTGGGGCCTAATTTTGTTTTGTACTGATATTGCTAGACATACACTAGACACTACTATGACCGTTTTGCTTTTATTACCGCTAGTATCTATCATAGGTTATGACGCTTAGTTAAGGACTAAGTAAATGAACTTATCCAATCTTAACAGGTACTCACTATTAAGCTAAGATCAACAGGTATATTTTGGAACGAGGACAAACAAACAAACGAGACATAGTATCATGCTAGGTTATAAATCAAACGAGACATCAAGATAACCAATAGGCATTTCAATTGACGATAAACAGCAATCTTAGTTGGAAATGAACTAGAGATAGTAAATTTTGAGGTGTTTAGAGAATTAGGTTAAACCAAAGAGCCAATTACAGCAGTTATGCTACCGGTTTTCCGGAAAAACCTTGGACTTTAGTCTAAATCATTAGATGTTAAATCTTCATAAACAGCTAAGCACGTAATATTACTTGAATATTTAGTTCACACCCTAGTCTAACCTTATAGGCCGGGTTGGGGCGTGACATGCGCGAATCGCCTAGCACACGAAGCCATGGTCGTTGCCGAGTGGATGCGCGCGGCCATGGTCTAGTGTTGTGGCTATCCAAGCACCGCGTGGGCTTGGGTGGCTTCTTGGGGGACGGTGGGGGCAAGCGTGATGCGCGAATCGCTTTGCACACGTGGCATTGGCTTTCATTAAGCAACGACGCGAGCGTTGCAATGAGACGATTGCTAATTTTTCAATGTCGTGGCGATCCAAGCACCATGCGGCCTTGAAGCCGTCCCCCGGTGGGTTTTGACGTGCTTGTACGATACGCGAATCGCCTAGCACACGACGCCATGGTCCTCGCTGAGCCGTAATGCAACGGACATGCTCTAGTATCATGGCGATCCAAGCACCGCGTGGGCAGGAAGGTAGTTTTCTTGTCCCGTTCCGTGAATAAAGGTACATCTAGGGGGACGGCGGGGGGCATGCGTGATGCGCAAATCGCCTAGCACATGTGGCATTAGCTTTCGTTAAGCAACGACACGAGCGTTGCGATGAGACGATTGTTGATGCTTCAATGTCGTGGCGATCCAAGCACCATGTGGCCTTGAAGCCGTCACCCGGTTGGTTCCGACGGGCCTGTACGATGCGCGAATCACCTAGCACATGACGCCATGGTCCCCGCTGAGTCGTAATGCGACGGACGTGGTCTAGTGTCATGGCAATCCAAGCACTGCGTGGGCAAGAAGGTAGTTTGCTTGTCCCCTTCCATGAATACAAGTGCATACAGGGGGACGGTCGGGGGCATACGTGATGCGCGAATCGCCTAGCACATGTGGCATTGGCTATCATTAAGCAACGAAGCGAGTGTTGCGATGAGACGATTGCTGATGCTTCAATGTTGTGGCGATCCAAGCACTGTGCGGCCTCGAAGCCGTCCCCCGGTGTATTCCTATGGGCCTGCGCGATGCGCGAATCGCCTAGTACACGAAGCCATGGTCCTCACTGAGTCGTAATGCGACGGACGTGGTCTAATGTCGTGGTGATCCAAGCACCGCGTGGGCAGGAAGATAGTTTTCTTGTCCCGTTTCGTGCATACGGGTGCATACAGGGGGATGGTGGGGGGCATGCGTAATGCGTGAATCGCCTAGCACATGTGGCATTGGCTTTCGTTAAGTGACGACATGAGCGTTGCGATTAGACGATTGCTGATGCTTCAATGTCGTGGTGATCCAACCACCGTGCCACCTCGAAGCCGTCCCCCGGTGTCTTCCCACTAGCCTGCGCAATACGCGAATCGCCTAGCACACGACGCCATGGTCCTCGCTGAGTTGTAATACGATGGACGTGGTCTTGTCGTGGCGATCCAAGCACCGCGTGGGCTGGAAGTCCACTTTTGGTTAGTACCTCAGTTGCGTGCAATTGGTGCATGGTCGGGCACCACAAAGTAGGCCCTTAAGCTTGTGACGTGCGGCCTGGTCATGCACCCCGTACTGGTCCCATCCCGTGTCCCTCAGAAATTCTTCGTGCCTAGCGGTGTGTGCTCGGGCCATCTCGTCGGTTCCGTTCGCCTGAAGGGCTTCGTTTGCCTAGATGGTGGGGCGGTTACCGGCTTGGTGGTCTGAGCATAGCGAATGTGATAGCGCGTGAGTGGTGGTCAGCTTGTGTGAGTCGGTTGGATCCTTGCTTGAGCAGCGACATCCGCCCCTACTTGCCTCTTCATTCGCGGGTCAAGTGCTTACGTTGCCTCAGTCGGTAGGTCAGTTTCTTGTGTTGTGTACCTACAAAGAAGGCAGTCTAAAGTCACATCGTCTATCTTTTGCCTTGCATCTGCCTCCGTGGACGACGTGGGGCGAACCCCTAAGCACGTCCCGTGGTCCACGCTGCTCACTCCAACAAGTGCGGCACACATGGCCCGTAAGGCGTCGCTCGATCTCTCGGATGCGGCACACCATGACGGTATGGGGTCCTTGGCCTCTCTTTGCCCGATATCTGCGTTCGTCGCTAATTGCGTACGACGGTCGTGCGCTCATCTCGAGCCGTCAACCCTTAGAGGACTATGTGCCTCGTGCGACACTGGCGTCGGTGAGGAATGCTACCTGGTTGATCCTGCCAGTAGTCATATGCTTGTCTCAAAGATTAAGTCATGCATGTGTAAGTATGAACTAATTCAGACTGTGAAACTGCGAATGGCTCATTAAATCAATTATAGTTTGTTTGATGGTATCTACTACTCGGATAACCGTAGTAATTCTAGAGCTAATACGTGCAACAAACCTCGACTTCTGGAAGGGATGCATTTATTAGATAAAAGGTCGATGCGGGCTCTGCCCGTTGCTGCGATGATTCATGATAACTCGACGGATCGCACGGCCCTCATGCCACCCTATGTTGCGCACATATGGCCCACATGCCGTACGAAGGTGCGCGCATGGGGCGCCCAAGTCGCACGATGGTGCGCTCATCGAGCTCGTATGCCGCACGATGGTTCGCGCATTGGGCGCCTATGTCGCCCGAAGGTGCGGGCATGGTGCGCCCATGCCGCACGGTGGTGCGCGCATCGGGCGGGCACGCCGTACGATGGTGCTTGCATGTGGCCTGCATGCCGCACGATGGTGCGCGCATGGGGCTCCCATTCCGCACGAAGGTGCGCGCATGGTGCACCCATGCTGCATGATGGTGCGCGCATCGGGCGCGCATGCCGCACGATGGTGCTTGCATGTGGCCCGCATGCTGCACGATGGTGCGCGCTTGTTGCCCGCATGACGCACGAAGATGCGCGCATGGGGCGCCCGTGCCGCACAATGGTACGCGCAAGTGGCGCGCGCGAGGCGCTCAAGCGGCGCTGTTGGGGCACGGCTGGGGCACTGTTGGGGCACGACTAGGGGATGGTGGGGGTACACTTGGGGGACGATGGGGGATGTTGGGGGACGGCTTTGGCACTAGTTGGGGACGTTGGGCACGACGGGCAATGTTAAGCATTCGGGGGAATTGGGCATGCGAAATGTATTATGACACGAATGTAGACATTGATATTCTTGTGCAAGTGGTTTCTGAATCTACGAAGTAGTCTTAACCTTTGCCTTGTCCGACAAACTATTCATCACATTTGTGAGGCGAATAGATTATTCGGTTTCCCAATCCATCCAAGACAAATTGTAACGCCAAATATCATGTAAACTAATTAATTTATGAATTAATATAAATTTTCCTGAATTTTCTAGTATTTTTTTGTGATTTTTCCCTATTTTTCGTAATTTTTAAATATTAAAAATTAATTTTTCAAAAAAAATATTTTTGCATATCATTTAACAAATTAATGCATGAATTAATATAAATTTTTCTGAATTTTATACTATTTTTCTGATTTTTCCCTATTTTTCACAGTTATTAAATATTAAAAAATATTTTTTGGAAATTTTTTTTGAAGCATTTAGATATTATATGATATCAATAAGGAGCAAGTTGGGTACGAAGATCTTGCCATATGGGGCATTTTATAGTGTAAAACATCCATTATGAATCTCTGGCAAAATGTACGCTACTGTTGTCACTTGGGTTTTTGCATCTAATTGTATTATAGAGGGGTATGTGGTGTCAAGCCTTCTAGTCGAGGGATATGCGGGGGGACGTTGTGGGCACTTCGTGGCACATTGTGGGCTATATTGTGGGCTATATCGTGGGCTATATTGTGGGCAGGAATGCCTACCGAGTGAATCACGCCGAGGTATTGCGTTGCATACCCGTGCGTTGGGGCCGTGCCACCCCCGCCCCGCGTCCCCTGGTATGTCCCTCGGCGTGGCACCAGGATGGCTAATGAGGAATGTGGTGGCTTCCCTAGCCCCTCATTATCCATCTTGGTGCCGCAACACTGTTGACGTCATTGGGATGGCTAATGAGGGGGCGAGTGAGACGATTGTTGATGCTTCAAGCACCATTATTGATGCTTCAATGTCGTGGCGATCCAAGCACCATGCGGCCTTGAAGCCGTCCCCCGGTTGGTTCCGACAGGCCTGTACGATGCGCGAATCGCCTAGCAGACGACGCCATGGTCCTCGCTGAATTGTAATACGACGGACGTGGTCTAGTGTCGTGGCGATCCAAGCACCGCGTGGGCAGGAAGGTAGTTTGCTTGTCCCATTCCGTGTATACAGGGGGACGGTGGGGGGCATGCGTTATGCGCGAATCGCCTAGCACATGTGGCATTGGCTTTCGTTAAACAACGACACGAGCGTTGCGATGAGACGATTGATGATGCTTCAATGTCGTGGCGATCCAAGCACCATGTGGCCTTGAAGCCGTCCCCCGGTTGGTTTCGACGGGCCTGTGCGATGCGCGAATCGCCTAGCACACGACGCCATGGTCCTCGCTGAGTCGTAATGCGACGGACGTGGTCTAGTGTCGTGGTGATCCAAGCACCGCGTGGGCAGGAAGGTAGTTTGCTTGTCCCGTTCCGTGAATAAAGGTGCATACAGGGGGACGGCGGGGGGCATGCATGATGCGCGAATCGCCTAGCACATGTGGCATTGGCTTTCGTTAAGCAACGACGTGAGCGTTGCGATGAGACGATTGCTGATGCTTCAATGTCGTGGCGATCCAAGCACCATGCGGCCTTGAAGCCGTCCCCCGGTTGGTTCCGATGGGCCTGTGCGATGCGATAATCACCTAGCACACGACGCCATGGTCCTCGCTGAGTCGTAATGCGACGGACGTGGTCTAGTGTCGTGGCGATCCAAGCACCGCGTGGGCAGGAAGGTAGTTTGCTTGTCCCGTTCTGTGAATACGGGTGCATACAGGGGGACGGTGGAGGGCATGCGTGATGCGCGAATCGCCTAGCACATGTGGCATTGGCTTTCGTTAAGCAACGACGCGAGTGTTGCTATGAGACGATTGCTCATGCTTCAATGTCGT
>CM075768.1:47295315-47307815 GCA_037974665.1 Ehretia macrophylla | reverse complement strand
CCGAAAACCCTACATTCAATATAATACTTGCGAATTCCATAATAAACATTTGAAACAAGCCAACTATCTTTTAAAACATACATCTTCTTATTAACTAACATTGCAATCCAAAATGCCATGCATACTACACAAGTATTTATGCCACTAAATAGTTAAACCATTAGTATGCAAATCTTCTCTAGTCACATGAGTATAACTTCACAACTTTACAATCTTTAAACTTTTACAACATAAGACCATAAAGGCCTCAAAATAGAAACTACATACAAGGCTACAAGCCTCAAAATGAAGCGACTACCAAGCATTAAACACATCAAGCATGGCCCGCACAAAAGTCTGGCAACCAACCACAAGCTAAGCAAAGAAGTGCTATCAAGGAAACACCTCCACTTGCTCATCCTCCTCAATTACCTCAATAGGGTCCACTTCAACTACTCCTGTAAAATATAGTATAGAAAGGAATGAGCAAAAACTATTGCTCAGCGAGGTTATTGGTCTCAAGGACGGAGATGAGAGGAGAATGAAATGCAAATAGT
The DNA here is from genome assembly GCA_037974665.1 of Ehretia macrophylla. Lineage (NCBI taxonomy): Eukaryota > Viridiplantae > Streptophyta > Magnoliopsida > Boraginales > Ehretiaceae > Ehretia > Ehretia macrophylla. The sequence continues at coordinate 47,307,279 of CM075768.1, read as the reverse complement.
CAAGCAATTCATTCAATTGTCATATAGAGATACAAACAAAGCCGACAATAAACAAGACAAGCATTAAAACTATAAGCACTCATTCAAAGGATACGATTCACTTTCCACGAGCAACTTTCAATCACGAATTCGATGACGACGCGCCGGCCCAAACCACCTTATAACTTCAGTTTGGAATACCCCGAAAGTATCCATCAATTCTACGACCTAAATCTCCCTGAGAGGCAACCCAAGCGAGAAAAGGAATAGGACACGGAGCTAGAGCAACCAACACTGGCAACCCGAGGCCACCCAGAGAGGCCCATCACACCGCCCCTGACTCTATGAATGCAATACAATATACAATGCAACAATCGAGCAATCAAGCAATAGAGCCACACGTGGGAGAATAACAAAGTAGGTTACTCTCGGACGCAATAGCAACAGTTGATAAGCATTTCAATCAAAATCAACTTTAACAAGTATAACAAGCAATATTAAACATTCTATAGGCATAACATTAAGAAAACAAGCAAAATCACAAATCTACCCCAACTATCAAAACGCTACTATTTCCAAACGAGCCACGAGTTCTGGAAACCGACTTCACCAATCTTTCTAGGTCACCATAAGGCACGTCTAAAGGCCTCGAAACCCTACTTTACCCTAGAATTCACGCAAAGCCCTGATTTCCCCCTTTGCTCGTTTGAACTACCGCTATCCTAAGCAAACACCCAACCAACGCCATAACCACACCAAAAGTGCTTCCATGGCCTCCCGAGACAATGCAATCACGCAAAACGAGAAAATGCTAAACTCGACCTAAACGACCCCGACTTTCACCAATGCATTTTTCTCATTTTTTCCATTACACAATTCAAACAAATCATGAATTTAGGCATTCTAGCATATCTAACATCTTTTCACATCAACAGAACGCATAACTGAGCAACTTCTACGATTCGAGGGTTTACTATTCATAATTTAGTATTCAACTAACAATTTAAATTGCAATCTCAATATTCAACTGCAGAAAATGTTAAAAAGCTATAAATACATGTTCTACAAATTTCAAGGAATGTTCTTTAAGCATCAAAACGATTAAAACAACAAACTACGGATAAAACCCAAAAATCATAAAGTTGATATACATGATATTCAAATGAGCAAATAATGTGCTTCCCTCACCTTAGACACTCCTAGTCACTAGAAAAACCTTGCTGGATGCCTCGGTAACAACCCCGTGCAAGCTCACACGAAAATTTGAAGTTTGAAGATTTGAAATGTTTTTTTTTTCCTCTTCAAGTTTCGGCCTGCTCCTTTTCTGTTTCAACTTTGTTTTTTTTTATTTTGCAATGTTTTAAGCTTATAAGGTGACAAGCTTTGGTCAATGGTCAAACCCCTTGGTCAAACTAACTTAAGTTGGTCAATTTACCTATTTTTATGCATTTTAAAGCTATAACAACTATCACCAAATTAATTCTAGCTAACAGCAAATAAAATATAAAATTTAAGACACCAAAATACTAGTTTCACTATTTGTTGAGGACTAGAAGACACCCTCTAACTATCGTTCTCGAAATGCAATGCACTTTGCGACAATAAAGAAGTAACAATTAAATCTCAAAGAATTTAAGAAAATATAATTTTCAGAAAGATAAACAAGAAAATTTCACATTCCGGGCTCGTGTATTACACCCTCTCCCCCTTAAAACAATTGCGTCCACGCAATTCTTACCTGGTCGACAAACAACTCCGAATATTGATTCCAAACCTGGTCCTCTCTTTCCCAAGTCGCTTCCTCAAACCCATGATGATTCCACAGAACTTTTACTAACGGAATACTCTTTCTGCGAAGTTCCTGAACTTTTCGATCCACAATTCGAATCGGTTTCTCCTCATAAGTCAACTTTTCCTCAATCTGCAAAGGCTCTGGTTCAAGTACATGTGAAGGATCTGGACGATATTTTCTTAACATTGACACGTGGAACACATCGTGCAGTCTCGACAAACTCGGAGGTAAAGCTAACCGATAAGCCAAAGGACCTACCTTTTCGGTGATCTCATACGGACCCACATACCTGGGACTAAGTTTCCCGTTCTTACCGTGCCGAATCAATCCCTTTCGAGGAGAAATCTTAAGAAACACCCAATCTCCCAAAGCAAACTCAAGATCCCGATGGTGTTTATCCGCATAACTCTTCTGACGACTCTGAGCAGTAAGCATACGCTGCCGAATAAGGTGGACATTATCTACCATCTTAATCATCTCAGGTAACACAGTCGGATCAATTGTTCTCATCTCTCCAACCTCTTCCCAATACAATGGGGATCTGCATTTACGACCGTACAACGCCTCGTAGGGAGCCATACCTATAGTAGATTGATAACTATTATTGTAGGCGAACTCCGCTAAAGGCAAAAACTTCTCCCAATTCTTCCCAAAGTCTAACACACATGCCCGAAGCATGTCCTCTAAGATCCTGATGGTTCTCTCAGACTGGCCATCAGTTTGTGGATGGTATGCAGTACTGAAGCTCAATTTAGTTCCCATGGCCTCTTGCAACTTCTGCCAAAAACGAGATCTAAATCTGGGATCTCTATCTGACACTATACTCTGTGGCACACCATGCAGTCTCACAATATTAGCAACATAGAGCTCAGCTAGTTTATCAAGGCTATCCTGTTTGTTCACGGAAATAAAATGTGAAACCTTAGTCAATCGGTCCACAACAACCCATACAGAATCACATCCTCTCAGAGATCTAGGAAGATCGGTCACAAGGTCCATTGTTATATGCACCCATTTCCATTGCGGAATCGACAACGGTTGCAGAAGCCCGGCTGGCCTCTGATGCTCAACCCTAATCCTCTGACAAGTTAAACACCTGGATACATACCCAGCAATCTCCCTCTTCATATTGTTCCACCAGAAGTGTTGTTTCAAATCTCTATAAATTTTAGTACTGCCCGGGTGAATTGTATATCTTGAATTATGTGCCTCGGACAGAATCTCATTCTTCAAAGTCAGATCACCAGGAACACACACCATGTCCTTGAATCTAAAGATACCATCTGTATGTAATTTAAACTCCGACTCTCCCCCTTTTGCTTTTTCTTGGATTTTCAAGATGTGAGGATCAATCTTTTAAGCCTCTCTGATTTGTGCTAGCAATCTCGACTGAATTTGTAAGCTAGCAAATCGAATCCCTACCTCAGTAACTTCCAGCCTCCATGAACAAATTTCCTCCAAAGTCTCCCAATCCTTGATAATTAAACTTGCAACAGTAGCCTTTCAGCTCAAAGCATCTGCAATAACATTTGCCTTACCTGGCATAAAGTTTATAGAGCAATTGTAGCCACTTAATAGCTCAAGCCATCTTCGCTGCCTCATATTCAAATATTTTTGTGAAAATAAATATTTGAGGCTCTTGTGGTCAGTCTAAATTTCAAATCTGCCACCCCACAAGTAATGACGCCACTTCTTCAAAGCAAACACAACTGCAGCTAACTCAAGATCATATGTAGGGTAATTGACTTCATATGGTTTCAACTTCCTAGAAGCATAGGCAATCACCTTACCACTCTGCATTAAAACACAGCCCAAACCTTCTTTAGATGCATCACTGTAGGCAACAAAGTTTTCTGTACCCTCAAGTAAAGCTAGTATAGGAGCTGTAGTTAGTCTCTTCTACAGTTCTTGGAAACTGGATTTACATTTAGCATCCCAGTTGTAAGTAACTTTCTTTTGAGTCAACTGGCTTAAAGGTCCAGAAATTTTGGAAAAGTCTTTAACAAACCTCCGATAGTAACTTGCCAAACCCAGAAAACTCCGAATCTCTGACACCGTTTAAGGTCTCTTCCAAGATGAAACAACTTCAATCTTAGCTGGGTCTACTGAAATTCCTTGATCTGAAATGATATGGCCTAGAAATGATATTTGATTTAACCAGAATTCACACTTGCTGAATTTAGCAAAAAGCTTGTTTTCTTGCAAACTCTGTAGCACAATCTTCAAATGTTGTTCATGTTCAGCCTCATTCTTAGAGTACACTAAAATGTCATCAATAAAGATTACGACAAATTGATCAAGATAAGGTCGAAAAACCCTCTGCATTAAGTCCATGAATGCGGCTGGTGCATTCATCAAACCAAACGGTAACACAACAAATTCATAGTGGCTATATCTAGTCCTGAATGCCGTCTTTGGTATATTGTCACTCCGAATTCTGAGTTGATAGTAACCCTGCCTCAAGTCAAATTTGGAGTAAACACTCGCACCCTGCAACTGGTCAAACAATTCTTCAATCAACGGCAAGGGGTATTTGTTCTTAATCGTGACTTGATTAAGTCCCCTATAATCAATACATAACTGAAGCGTGCCATCTTTCTTTCTCACAAACAACACAGGCGCACCCCACGACGAAGAACTAGGTTGTATAAACCCTTTCTCAAGCAAGTTCTGAAGCTGAATTTTCAATTCTTGAAGTTCAGCCGATGCCATTCTATAAGGACTTCTAGAAATTGGGGCAGTGCCTGGCATAAGATCAATCACAAATTCAATCTCCCTATCCGGTGGTAAACCCGGTAATTCCTCAGGAAATACACCAGGGAAGTCTTTAACAATTGGAACCTCATTCAAACTCAACTTATCAGTAGGTTGATTGATCAGATAAGCTAAGTAAGCTTCACAACCTTTATTCAACAACTTAGAAGCCTTGATTGATGATAAAAGAGGTATCCGGGCAGCCCTGCAATTCCCAACAATCTCTAGTACCGGTAGGTCAGGAATATGAAGATAAACAATCTTTGTTCTACAATCCAACTGAGCATAGTACTTCCCCAACCAGTCCATTCCTAATATGATTTCAAAGTCACGGAAGGGTAGTATAATTAAATCAGCAGGAAAATTACGGTTCTCAATGCATATATCACAAGATTTGCAAATAGACTCAGTAACAAATTTCGCACCCAAAGGCGTACTAACTTCAACTTCATGCGGCAGTTTATCAATGCAAACATTCACAGATCGTGCACATGCAGGAGTTATAAACGAATGTGTAGCTCTGGGATCAATCAAAACTTTAACTGGCTGAGTATTGAGAAGAAAGGTACCTTCCACTATTGCTGTAGTATCAAGTAGCTCCTCCGCATCCAGTGCAAAGACCCTAGCATGTACCCTCTGTGCTGGACCTGCACCTGCTGCCCTATTCTGCACACCCTGGCCTCCATTACGGCCCTGAACATTCTTATACTTAGGGCAATCTTTCACCCTATGCTTATTGCTCCTACAACCAGTGCATTTACCACTCTTCCTCTAGCAATTAGCCTCAACGTGCCCCGATCGATTACAAAAGTTACACTGCTGATTTTGTCTTACAACAGTGTTTCCCGTAAGTGCGGGGGCTCTGGTAGTAGTAGGAACTGTACCTCCCTGCTGGGGTCTAGTCGCAGCTGGTCTCCCCTGAATCTGATACTGAGGCTGATACGGACGTTGCTGAGGAACCTGCGCAGAAGTCTGATACTGCCTCGGCTGACTCTGGCTGCTCTGGCCCAAGTACTGTTTCTTACTCGGCTGGCTACTCTCAGCTATCATCTCAACCTTCTGTTTCTCAAACTTCGAGGCTGCTTGGAATGCCTCGGGAAAAGTAGTATAAGTCTGCCCAGTCAAATGTAGCTGTATATCCATCCTCAGCCCACGAACAAACCTATGAATCATCTTCCTAGCTGGCCGCACCAGCTCAGGCATATACCTCGACAGGCTAACAAACCTAGCCTCATACTGTGCAATAGTCATGTTTCCCTGCTTAAGGGCCACAAATTCATCTTCCCGCCTTTCCATAGCCATCTCGGGAATATACTTGTCCCGAAACTCACTCACAAAATCATCCCACAAATGCGGTACATCCTCACAGTCCCACCTCAACCTGACAGTGTTCCACCACTGTTCTGTGTCACCCTCAAACAGGAATGCCGCATAATCTATTCTTGCCTCATCAGTGTACCTCAAAGCCACGAAAATTTTCTCAACACGGTTAATCCATCTCTCGGCTGCCTCATCATCTGGCTCTCCAAAGAACTTACCCGGCTCGTGCCTCAGGAATTTCTCCAACTGATTATTCTCAGCCCTATGCCCCTGTCCACCAGGATTAGCTTGATTTCCCTGGGGATTATTATTCCTGTCCTACCTCTGCTCATGCAGTGCCTGTGTAATCCGGTCAACTACAGTGGTCATAGTAGCCATAAACTGTTCAGGCAATGGTTGCTGACCCTGTTCTGCTGCCTCTTCATCTACCCCTTGGCCTTGAGTACCACGACGTTGCGGCATAGTAATAACTCACAATAGCTGGCAACATTTAAAAGCAGTTTATAGACAGAAATATAACACATAAGATTAGATAACACTCAAGTCAATAACAATCAAATATCCTATCACACAATTCACATAACACAAGATTGACATGCCAACCATTTCACTTGAACACATAAGCACTCAAGTTCACATAGTCATACTATAACATTTCCTCTAAACAATCACACAATAACACTTTATCATTTTAGACCTTTACCCCACAGACCGAGAAATATATCCCGGCTCATGCAAGACTATCATGCTCTGATACCACCTAAAAATGTCACGCCCCGACCCGACCCCGCAAAAGGCCAAGCCCGGACCCAACACACGGAGGGAGTCTCCTCTGTACCGTGGACGATCCGAAAACCCTACATTCAATATAATACTTGCGAATTCCATAATAAACATTTGAAACAAGCCAAACTATCTTTTAAAACATACATCTTCTTATTAACCAACATTGCAATCCAAAATGCCATGCATACTACACAAGTATTTATGCCACTAAATAGTTAAACCATTAGTATGGAAATCTTCTCTAGTCACATGAGTATAACTTCACAACTTTACAATCTTTAAACTTTTACAACATAAGACCATAAAGGCCTCAAAATAGAAACTACATACAAGGCTACAAGCCTCAAAATGAAGCGACTACCAAGCATTAAACACATCAAGCATGGCCCGCACAAAAGTCTGGCAACCAACCACAAGCTAAGCAAAGAAGTGCTATCAAGGAAACACCTCCACTTGCTCCTCCTCCTCAATTACCTCAATAGGGTCCGCTTCAACTACTCCTGTAAAATATAGTATAGAAAGGAATGAGCAAAAACTATTGCTCAGCGAGGTTATTGGTCTCAAGGACGGAGATGAGAGGAGAATGAAATGCAAATAGTCAAGCAATTCATTCAATTGTCATATAGAGATACAAACAAAGCCGACAATAAACAAGACAAGCATTAAAACTATAAACACTCATTCAAAGGATAAGATTCACTTTCCACGAGCAACTTTCAATCACGAATTCGATGACGACGCGCCGGCCCAAACCACCTTATAACTTCAGTTTGGAATACCGCGGAAGTATCTATCAATTCTACGACCCAAATCTCCCTAGGAGGCAACCCAAGCGAGAAAGGGAATAGGACACGGAGCTAGAGCAACCAACACTGGCAACCCGAGGCCACCCAGAGAGGCCCATCACACCGCCCCTGACTCTATGAATGCAATACAATATACAATGCAACAATCGAGCAATCAAGAAATAGAGCCACACGTGGGAGAATAACAAAGTAGGTTACTCTCAGACGCAATAGCAACAGTTGATAAGCATTTCAATCAAAATCAACTCTAACAAGCATAACAAGCAATATTAAACATTCTATAGGCATAACATTAAGAAAACAAGCAAAATCACAAATCGACCCCAACTATCAAAACGCTACTATTTCCAAACGAGCCACGAGTTCTGGAAACTGACTTCACCAATCCTCCTAGGTCACCATAAGGCACGTCTAAAGATCCCAAAACCCTACTTTACCCTAGAATTCACGCAAAGCCCCGATTTCCCCCTCTGCTCATTTGAACTACCGCTATCCTAACCAAACACCCAACCAACGCCATGGTTAAACACCAAAAGTGCTTCCATGGCCTAAAAAGACAATGCCATCATGCAAAACGAGAAAACGCTAAACTCGACCTAAACGACCCCGACTTTCACCAATGCATTTTTCTCATTTTTTCCATTACACAATCCAAACAAATCATGCATTTAGGCATTCTAGCATATCTAGCATCTTTTCACATCAACAGAACGCATAACGGAGCAACTTCTACGATTCGAGGGTTTACTATTCATAATTTACTATTCAACTAACAATTTAAATTGCAATCTCAATATTCAACCACAGAAAATATTAAAAAGCTATAAATACATGTTTTACAATTGTCAAGGAATGTTCTTTAAGCATCAAAACGATTAAAACAACAAACTACGGATAAAACCCAAAAATTATAAAGTTGATATACAAGATATTCAAATGTGCAAATAACGTGTTTCCCTCACCTTAGACACTCCTAGTCGCTAGGAAAACCTCGCTGGATGCCTCGGTAACAACCCCGTGCAAGCTCAAGCGAAAATTTGAAGTTTGAAGATTTGAAATGTTTTTTTTTCCTCTTTAAGTTTCGGCCTGCTCCTTTTCTGTTTCATCTTTTTTTTATTTTTTGTAATGTTTTAAGCTTATATGGTGGCAAGCTTTGGTCAATGGTCAAACCCCTTGGTCAAACTAACTTAAGTTGGTCAATTTGCCTATTTTTATGCATTTTAAAGCTATAACAACCATCACCAAATTAATTCTAGCTAACAACAAATAAAATATAAAATTTAAGACACCAAAATACTAGTTTCACTATTTGTTGAGGACTAGAAGACACCCTTTAACTATCACTCTCAAAATGCAATACACTTTGCGACAATAAAGAAGTAACAATTAAATCTCAAAGAATTTAAGAAAATATAATTTTCAGAAAGATAAACAAGAAAATTCCACATTCCGGGCTCGGGTATTACACGGAGAGGCCATGGGGTGTGGGTCTAGGTCAAGGTACCTCAGGATTGTGTCATTGGGTTTGGAAGAGTTGATGAGCTTTGAAAATGATATGTGGAGCTTCATCAGAAAATGTATCGTATCCTTATTGTGTGTTTAATGTTATTGTTGTTGTTGCACTTATAATGTTAATGAAGTTTATTATGTGCTTAATGCTCAAAGGATCATTTCTGAGGAGTATAGTAAATACTGTTAGAGATCTATCGAATTCTCACTGGGCTTGTTTTATATAAGCTCACTCTCAATTATTGCATGCATACAAGTGTTACTGATCCAGATTACAGATACGTGCCTCCAGAAGAGGATAATGTGCCATATGTGGATGAGTTGTATGTGCCAGAGTCTTGTCCTTGATATCTGATGTTGTACTCTTTTGTTATCTTGTATATTAAAACTAGTTGGTTTGTATTTACTTAGAAGTTTATGATGTATAAGATGTTGTAAAGATAATAGATTAAATGTTATAGTCTTGTTTTTGAAAATGATTAGACTACTAGATTGGTTATAATCTATTTTGGAAAAATGGATGTTATATAATAAATGTATGATGTTGGAACGGAGGTGTATAACTTATGGATGCAATGGTAAAAGAATGTTTAATGTATATTGTGGTTGTGTTGTTTAATTGTTGAATTGTTTGTGGAGTTGGTTGTATGAGTTGCGAAAAGGTTGGTTTAGAGCCTCGGTGTCCTAATTACTATCGTTATACTGCCGAAATTCCGTTGCATCCTGACTGATTGTAGGAGGGGTCGAGTTGGGGCGTGACATTTAGTGGTATCAGAGCTTGATTAGCTTGTAAGCCAAGGTATCCTCGGAATATGGGTAGAGGTCTTAACATGAATGTATGTACTAAGTGTAAAGTGAATTACATGTTAATAAGTTTATGTGATTAACTTGTTTATGTGACTAACTTTTTATGTGTTCAATATGTCTTATGTGTTTAGTGAACCAAACATGATCAATGTGTTTGTGTGATCAATATGTCTTATGTGTTAAGTGAATTAAATGTGGTCAATGTGCTTTATGTGAATAACATGCCTTACGTGCTCAATGTGTTTTATGTGACCAGTGTGTGGTACGTGCTCAATTTGCTTATGTGAAGATTGTGTACTTAGTATATTTATGTCACATTATGTTTGTTTAATTGATTTCCTAGCTACGTGCTTTCGATATTAGTAGTAATATGTGAATCTATCTTCTGTAGCTTACATTTTAAATTGTGCTAGATATCTTGCAAATCTGATTAGGTATTACTGAACTCTAACGTAGTTACTAGATTCATAGAATGAACAAATTGAACTAAAAGTGTTTATGTGTTATGAATAGTTTACTTTATATGTATTAACTGTGTACATGCATTACCTATAAAATGGTAAGTAATCTCTTCCCCTGAAAGAGTCGGTAGTAGCGAATCTCCCTAAAAGTGGATTAACAGAAGAAGGAACAGTAGATCAATGGTTATGGTGATCAGTAGGTGGTACTCAATGCTCAGAGTTGGTATTTAATGATCAGCCTTTGGCTTTTTCTTCGGTATCTTCATTTGGAATTCTTGCTTGGTGTTCTTATCCAGTATATGATTTTTGGTATCTGGTATTCCATTTGCAATTCTTATTTGGATTCTTTTGGGGCAAACGGTAATCTTATTCGGCATTCTTCTTCTAGATTTCTATATGAAGATTCTTATTCGGTATACTTCATTGGAATTCTTTTTGATATTTTCTACCGGTATTCTTATGTGGAATTCTTATATGGTGTTATCCCGAGTTCTTATTTCGGGATTACTATTCGGTATTCTCCAATGGTGATCTTGTTCGAAGTTCTCAGTGGGTATTCCTGATTGGTGCTCTATTACGGGATCTATGTTTGGCGTTCTTCTTTGGTAATTTATTTGGGATTCTTATTCAGAAGTCCTAGTCAGTGTTCTTATTCAGCGTTCCTATTCAAGCTTCTAGTTCGGGGATTCTTATTCGATGATCTTATTCGGTGTTCCTACTTGGTGTTCTTAGTTGGTATTTAGAATTTGGTATTCGGTCTTTCATTTCATATGTTTGAGTCCACCACGAACGAGTTACTACGAGGATCAAGGCAGAATTGCGCGGACGTAATTATTTTAAGGGGGGGGGAGGGGAATGTGAGACTCCGAATTTGGCCATATTTGTAATTACGTATTTTAACATGTTTATATGTGTTATATGAATTAAAATGTGCTAATTAAGTGATTAATACTTCTAATACATGATATGTGAGCATTCATGAAATTTTCATCAAAATCGGCATTAGAAATTTTATCGTTGGTTTTTGTAAATAGTATTTTGAATACACGTCTGCTAAAATTTTGACACGGGTGTTTTAAACGTTTTAAAAACTAGTCCTCCATTATTAATAGACCCGTATTTGAATAAAAATTATTTCTGAAACTGATTAGGAATTTAAATAGATTTTACATGCAAAAAAGTACGTTTTTAAGCTAAAATAGTAATTTTTGCTCAAAACGATTCTTGCTTTGACTTTCATTGACCTAGTATATATTAGATACAAATTATATTTCATTTTAAATATTTATAAAATGGCACAATTGAAAAATGCATTTAAAAGACATTTGAAAACAAATAATATAACTTTTTATCTTCTTTTGCAAAAACTGAGTTTTTACCCGAGTCGGGTGTAAATGTATGCATGTGGAACTCCTTGTCAACTAAAAATATGCTACTTAAAATAGTCAAGGAGTTAATTGCATGTTGGTTAGCAAAATAGTCAAGAAATAGAATTAAAAGACTAGAAAACAATTAAAAGACAAAAAAAATACTAACTTTGACCAATTCTTTTTGCATTGACTTATTATCTAACTTCATATATACTCAAATATTAGCCAAAACACCACAAAAACACATCAAAAACCATGGATTCATGAGGGAGAAGAAAGAAGGCATTTTCAAGATTTTTCAAAGCATTTTTATCAGAGATTTTGCATTTAAAAGCCGAATTGAGTCATTCAAAGCTTGATTTCACTTGTTGGGCACCTAT
>CM075768.1:47150315-47290315 GCA_037974665.1 Ehretia macrophylla | reverse complement strand
TTGAAAAGGTAGCTTCTCAGAGTTAGCTCTTTTTCTGGCTCTGCCGTGCCGTAAGCAACATATATTATGGTTAAGGTTAATGTTTCTTTCTTTATTTTATTCCTTTTACCTGCCTGCCTCCTCATCCTTTGATTGCCTGTCTAGCCACTCCTTTCTTGAGTATTCGAGGTGGGCTTTTGTCCTTCGGTAACGCCATACGTGACATTCATTCTTATCCTTATTTCTTTGTATTAATTATCTGGAGGAACTTATCTCAATAGATAAAAACTTCTTTAGAAAGGGAAGCCTGACATAGTTAATGAGGAAGAGGTATGCATCGTCTAATAAGAGAAAGGCTACACATGAATGCACGAAATCCACTATTGGGATAGGATGGATGAAGCCAATGATGTCCCCAAAAGGGCTCTTGAAGGCCCCATCTAAGGTTTAGCTTAGCCCCTGATTACTCTTAGCATGGACGAGGAAAGGAAAAATGCAAATGGCACATTTCTCAGATGTACATGACAAGAATGCACTCTTAGTAGGATGCAAGAAGGAGCTTACTTACTTTCCTCGCCACTCGTCAAATAGGCTTAATGCCTTGCTCTATAGGTGGAATCCGAAAGAATCAATCATCTGGAAGGATATTGAATATCAAAAATGGAATCTTCCTTTATCGACACGACTGCAAGAGCAGAGCAGGGGAAGGGGATAGCACCGGTCTTGACTCTGACAGTATTATTTTTCAAGTAGATGTTGGTATTTCCGCTGGTAAAGAGACATCTCAATAAGAGCCTTTAGGGGCACCGTTTTCATCCAACTAGAAATATCTTAAGATAAGAAAGCCACTTTGATGCCCAAAAAAGCCCATGTCTTTCTTGGTTTTTCCAAGCCAACCGGCGATTTCCAACAAGTCTTTCCTAAATTGGGAGAGCAAGAACAAGTCTCTCTTTTTTTGGTATGCCACTCCGCGAGCAAAGAACGAAAGAATAAAGTGGTCTGTGGTGATGTCAGAATTTGGGCCTATTTGTATCAATTTGGTGATCAGTCCACTAGTTTCTTTTATCCCACTTGGTGTTCCTTTTCCATTTGCTTCCAATAGTTCGACCTATCCAGAAAAATTGTTGGCCTACGAATGTGGTTTCGATCCTTCCGGTGATGCCATAAGTCGTTTTGATATACGATTTTATCTTGTTTCAATTTTATTTATTATTCCTTATCCGGAAGTAACCTTTTCTTTTCCTTGGGCAGTACCTCCCAACAAGATTGATCCGTTTGGATCTTGGCCCATGATGGCTTTTTTTTATTGGTTTTGACGATTGGATCTCTCTATGAATGGAAAAGGGGTGCTTCGGATCAGGAGTAACCACTAGTGATAGGGAAAAAATCGGGGGAAGGACAAAGGAAAGAGCGATGCCTACATTAAATCATTTGATTCGTCATGGTAGAGAAGAAAAACGGCGTATGGACTGTATTCGATCTTTGGATCAATGTCCCCAGAAGCAAGGAGTATGCCCGCGTGTTTCAACGAGAACACCGAAAAAACCTAATTCAGCTCAACGTAAGATAGCCAAAGTACGGTTGACCAATCGACATGATATATTTGCTCACATTCCAGGCGAAGGTCATAATTTGCAGGAACATTCTATGGTCTTAATAAGAGGAGCTAGAGTGAAAGATTCACCAGGTGTGAAATCTCATTGTATTCGAGGAGTCAAGGATTTGTTGGGAATTCCGGATTGAAGAAGAGGCAGATCAAAATATGGTGCGGAAAAACCCAAATCGATATGAATGGAAGATGCCTCTGGAACTTGTTTTTCTCGGTCAATCGAGGGAACAACGACAACGTTAGGCCCTAAAATGTTACGGAGCCCTTCCGAATGACCTACTAGAATATAGTCTAATACACTAGCCAAGAAAGAGTGTAGTAGACTATATTCGCCCGCAGAGGTGAGTGGAGGAAGAATCCAAAAATAGAAAGGTATTGCAACTAATAGTTACTCGTTCATAAATTCACTCGACCACTTGTTAGTCTTGCTACACTACATGACAGGAGTCTAGGGTAAAGTTGAAGCAGACACGGTCAAGTGAAGTCGACTTCACAAGTGATTCAACATACCATATAGAAATAATAAAGAAGAGAAGGGTCTCGCCCAGGTGGCTCCCGCAAGGTAATGACTTCAAACTCAAACAAAGAACATTATTCTCCAAGGTATGAGTCAAAGAAAATGCTGTATGTATCTAATCTAATGCAAGACTCGTCGATAAGCTAAGGCTACAACATGAAAGAAAGCCAGAAGAACTACAGAATCACGCCCACCAAAGCTCAATGAGACTGAAGGGAGTTGCGGGAGGAAACCAAAAGTGAGGTAATCCATATGGTGAAACATGAGAAAGAGGGATTGCTTAAAACTGGAAGAAATCGAGTCTACCCACACCACACAATGATCGACGGACTCGTGGTACTAAAAACCTCATTAGATGAGAAGGTAGTTGACTGGCAGACCCTTGAACGTACATTAGCCAAAGGCCCTTATCAACTCAATCTGGAAAGGGAATAGACATCCATGAACTTCGGCAAAAAGCCCCATATGACATGTGGGAGGTGAAGGTCGCTGGCTTGACTGTGGGCCATGGTATCTGACGGGACATTGGCCTATCCCCGCTATGGCTCGTTGTACGTTCCTTTAGCTATAGGCGTGTCCAATCCGATAATAGTCTGTTCCACATAGTGCAAGGAAGCTTGGTGGGCTTTCATACGAGGGTCCTGCGTACTATGCCATCGCCCAACTAGTACAGTATGGCCATCCCTGCTATGGTCAACAAGTTCTTGTGTAGGGACTTGTGGTAAGCCGCCATTTTGTGTACGTACTGTCCCTTTGTAGTTTTGGTGAGTAACCGCCGGTGTCTGTTGTTCGAATCCTTTCACCGGACCTTGAGTTGCCCTACCCAAACTTGTTTGCCTAGTTGGACTTAATGCGTCCCCAGTTTAAAAGGAAGCCCCACCCCCTACTGCGCTTGTCTTTGCTTGTCTTTTTACCTTTGTGATTTATTTTCCATTTTTTCAGGTACTCTTTCCTGTGATTGACCGGGATATTCACCTTTATGATAACAAGGTGGTGCTTGGGTAGGTCTTCTCTGATTATGTTAGAACATGACAGGGAAGCCGGGAGGTCCAGGGACATAGCCGACTGATTCGTTCCCCATACAACACTTAACCGACGAAAGAGAGGAAGAAGACTAGCATATGAGACGAAGACTATTATACTTTGACTCTTCTTTTGTGGGAGAGGGAAAAAATGCAAGATGTCTATTTTTGTTTTGGCGATAATCACTTCTGGGAGGGTAAATGGCAGGTTCCACCACAAGAAAGAAGGACAAATGAAAGTGGACTAGGGGGTCGTCATATATTGACGGTGGGGTTTTCTGAAAGAGTTCCCTTTCACTAGCTGAACATTGGGTCAGAACAGAGGACTAATCTCATTAGAATTGCAGTCCGCCTCGGCCTCCACTTAGTGAGTTTTGCCTCAAAACCAAAGGGAATAGCAAAATAGAGACAAGTTCAGCTGTGAATGAAGTCTACGTTTTGTAGACTCAATTTCATGCTTATGGATACGAGTTCCAAAGGCTCTACCAAGTTCTGTTTATAGCTCGTTCATAAATTCACTCGAGCACTCAGACTTAACGAGGAAGTCCACGTAGACTTGATGAGAACTTGTTAGACGAGTTCTGTGTAGCCGGTGAGTATGAGTACAGCCTATGAAACAGGCTTTGAGTTATGTTGTATTGCAAGAAATCGTTTGCACCATTCTCTTTTCCAGTGAACTCCATATGTCTGCTCCGGCTACGAAGTGGTGGAGAAGAGTTCCGAAGTACACTTGTTGCTTCGACCTCATTCATACACTTGTCAACTAAGTTAGTGAAGGCAAGGTGTGAAACGTTGTCTTCACTGCTCGTGAAAGGGAGGAGACTCGGTCAGTATAAGGAATGTTTCTCGAGCTCAAGTACGAGTGACTTAGTCAAATGTGCTCGACTGAATATGCATCCACGGAAGTGCTAAATCCCTCGTGAGACTTCAATTATGGTCAATCGTGTCAGCCTTCATCACCGCAGCGACCCGCCTGAACGAATGCTGTGAGACGATTTATGTAGCGAGGAGCTTTCCGCAGTAAAATCTGTCAAGTTCAGTCCTTTCTTCTCGATCCGGTATTGATCCACGAACATCCTTGGTATCCTTTATGGATATCCTACATGAAATTCGTGATGAGGGTTCGAAACCTCCTCTATCCCACGTTGAGATTTTAGAAAAAGGTAGGCTTGGGCACAAGCTCAACTTCTTCGATTAGGCTACTACCCGAGGCCAGGCCGATCAAAGGTATCCTAGGGTTCTATCCAGCTACACATTCCCCTACCTCCGTGAATTCAATATCTGCCTCGCCTGCAAATCCTTATCCTTATCCCTTTTAGGACGAGTCAAAGGGGCGATAGATCCATGACAGCCAGTAACACAGACAGTAGAGAGAGAGCACATATAGGGGACCATTCGTTATCGGTCCATATTGGGTAGATCTACCCCTCTCATCCTCTGATCCTTTATCTACCGTTCAATCTATTGATGGGATTTCTTCTCGACTGGCCTATTACATACTCGGGCCAATCTACTACACCCTAATAATGGTCTTTTGGATTTCATCTCCTACCAAAATGGCAAGTGGTTGGTCGTTCGATCGAGTCCATCCCTTGAAATCGTACCCTCCCAGTATGCGTGAGTTTTCTGCCGATTGACAGAAATGCTGGCCGAAATTCGAGAACGGTCCATCCTACCATAATGGATCTCTCCTATCGCTACCTGCTAGTGGATCGATTTAGGGAAGGAAAGAAATGCCAATTAAGCAATTCCTCCCATCCCGATAAAGTGAGTCACCCATGATTCGATAGTTCCATTTTCCGTTGATGTAGGGCGATTGGGATCCCAGCAGTTAAACCACTGTGCTCGTTCCTCTGTCGAGCCAACTCCATTACTCTCCCTATCGGTCGAGCATTATCAAACCTCTCCCATTTTAGATCGAAAATCACCTATTCAATCAGTTGGGAGTCCTGCCATGCAACCTCCATATCCCATGGAAGAATCAAATCAAGACCGAAAGAGGGACACTGTCATTGAATCCATTATATCGCACTATTCTTGAATTCACTACATAGAAGAAAGGTACTCAACCAGAGAGAAAGGTAGAACCAAAGGAATGCTTCTTTGATTCAATTGAACGTTGTCAACGCCTTATCTAATCAGTTCCCATAGGAGAGCCAGTTGCTTCCAAAGGTCATGGAAAGGTTTCAAAAGAAACTTTGGCTGAGAAAGAGACTGTTCACGGAATAGATCTAGTTGTGGTTGTTTAGGTTGAAGTGAGATGATCAGTCGGGTGCTTAGTGGAGCCGGGGGAAGTCTTGACTTTCTTTTTTCATTATGCACGCAGAGGGTCTGTATATTGGAAAGTAAGGTTGGGTCTCCACAATCTATTTGCATAATCTCTTATAGTTGGAAACCACCACTGCCTACTGGTAGGATGACCAAGAACCGATTCCTCCAAAACCTTCACTATTCTGTCTTTTTACCTATAAAGCTCGATTCATCCTTCCTCAACATTAAACAAAGTGGATATGGAGATTAAGGATACGACGAAGTCCTGTAGGGAATGGGCCTCCTTAGCTTACTCCCATTTTCTGCAATTGTTTCCTTAGAGCCTAGGGGGTTTCAAAACTTTGGCTCTGAGCAACCTGAACAAGTAGATGATTTGATGAAAAATGATTGGGCAGACTTTTTCTATTTGGTTAGAAATGGCGCTGAGCAACCAATGGATATGGATACTCTACAAGGCATTAGGGATTTAGAAGAAAATTCGATTGTCAATTTTTTAGGGCAAAGCTAGGCTATTTGGTGAAAGAGGCTGATGTAGCAATGGTGAAGCTGATGGCTGAGATTCAAGAATTGATGGATCAGGTCAACGAGCTGGATAAGGAGATTAAATTGCTGGAGACTAAGAGCAAACTGAAGAAGGACATCGCTGGTGCAACTCTTATATAGTAATAAAGGTATATTTCGCTTTATAGGGATAGGGGGCTTGGGTACATCGTAGGAATCTTTTTGGTTCCCGCTCCCTCCTGGTGGAAAAATCGGTAGTACAAATCAAGGGAATTGGACATTCTAGGAACGCATATAACAAAAACTAGAGTAGTGAGGTAACCTAACCGCGGTATAGGTATGAAGTAACTCGACTGATAAGGAAATGAAACCCTCTCCCTTCTTTAGTAGCAATCTTCACTACTGTCACTGTTGCGGAGCACCCGCCTGTACATTTTAGTAGACATCGGTATGATTGTAGAATGTTAGAATTCAAAAGGCAATGATAGGGAGTACTATTAACTACCATCTTGCTCGTTGGTCTTTTCGACCGTATTATCGACCACGATCGAATCCCGCCCGCGTTTAGGATTGGGCAGACGCCTTAAATCAGTAGGGCAATAGCATAGCTATTATTGACCTGTGTGAGGCCCGACCCCAAATAACATGTGTTACCTCAATTTGCATGCCTTAGACCTAGAATTATATGATTGACCTTGGATTACGTACCTTATCTTGGTTTTCGTGCATGCCTCGTCATATGTGCCTTAACCTAGAATTGTGTGCCCTAATCTCGATTACATGTGATACCTCGATTCGTGTGCCTTAACCTTGAACTATGTGCCTTAACCTAGGTTTAAGAGTTGTGTCTTAATTTACGTGCATTCATTTAGGGTTGCGTGCATTTACTTAGAATACATGCATTTGTCTCGTAGTTCGTGTCTTATCTCGTAGTGTGTGCCATACACCTAGGAAAGCGTGCATGCACGTTAATCAATAAAGAATCCTACACAAAGCACTAGACAATAAAATAATCCTACACAATCCACTAACCATTATTAAATTTCTAATTCAAATCCTACAAACTCCACTAATAATATAATAACACTAAATTATTCCTACATTTTCCACTACCTATTATTCTATTCATAATTCAACTCATTCTCAAACATTAATTATATTCTATACTACCTAGAATCCCTAAATATCCAACATTTTCTTACACAAACACTAAACACAAGACATTCTTTTGACATTTCCTAACATGCTCTAACAACAAACAATAAACTAAACACTCAATATTCCTCACAAAGCACAAGAATACGTAAAAAATTCACCTACACCCTACCCAAGCATCTCATTTTTGACCCTCTCAATGCCATACTTCATTACAACTCAAAAAAATGCCAAATATGACACAAAATTCAGAATTGTGAAGCTCAAGGCTGACACACACACACAAGCAACATTCAACATGCTCCAAACATCATTTTCCTCTCGTTTTCCTCTCAAACTCTCCCATTCTCTCTCCATTTTCGACCATGGCTTCCCTTTGAGCTCTCAAGACTTCTAACAAGCTCTCAAGTACTCTCAAGACCACTCCAAGCTCAGCCATAGCAAGCAACATAGCAAGAATCTCTCACAAAGCTCAAAAACCTTTCATTTTTCGGCCATAGGTAAATTTTGATGGTTTTTTTCCTTGTCTTTTGGTTTCACACACATGCACACCTCCTACACAAGCTAACTAAGCTAGGATTTAAGGGAAATCAAGATACCTCTCGGCCAAAGCAAGGAAAGAAGACCTCTTGTGCGTTTTCAAGTGCAAGGAAAGAAGACCTCTTGTGCGTTTTCAAGTGCAATCTTGCATTTTCATCCATCAATAGGCTAAGGTGAGGGTTAAACTCTTTTAAAAGCTTTCAAAACTCACATGCATGCTCTCATATGACTATATTTACCTCTGTAGTTATTTTATATGTGTGTTTATGAGCCTATCTACTCATGCATGTCTTGATAATGGCTAGAAACTTGAAGATATGTAAACACATTTTTCCTGGCAGATTACTGACCTTGTAGAACAAAGTATTTTTGGCCTAGTAAACGTTGATAAAAATGCATGAAAATTGTTAGGTCACTAGATTTTTCAGTTCTGAACATATGTTCCAGAAATAGGCCAAGGCCAATTTTGACTCTAGGACCTCCAAACTGGTCAAATATCGTGATGTGTCTAAATCTGAAAAACTTCAAAATATGAAGTAGGGTTCTGGCAGCTTTCTGACCTTGTAGAACGAAATAGTTTTTGCCTTGTAAACGATATCAAAAATGCGTGAAATTTGGTATCCCACTAGATTGGTCAGTTATGAACATATTTGGAAGAAATAGGCTAAGGCTAATTTTGCATTTAAAGGCCTCAAAAGTAGCAAATATCGAAATGTGTACGAATCTGGACAATTTTGTCTAGTCTCATTGTTTTGACCATAACTCCTAAATCCGAACTCCAAATGCAGCGAGGTTTGTTTCTAGATTTAAATCAATCATTAAGATTCAATTTGAAATTTGGTTCACTGAATTTGTAGATTATTTGCTTGGTTAATTGAATGTGGAAAAACAGAACATTACAGTAAGGTTTTTGCTTGGTAATATGCTTTGAATCATGTGGTAACTTTGCTTGTGGCATTGAATGCTTGGGATTATGGAAATTAGAAGTTTTGTGGGCTGTTGTGGTTGGTTGAGGTTGCTTAATTTGGTTGACGCATGGCTTGGATTCATTAATTGATGAATGGTTTGCTTAATCGCATGAGTAAGCACGGAATTGAGGCCCTATCGCTTATGACTACTTGCTAAGAGATGATCCTATGGTTAAATGTGTTCAATTGTGTGGTTAATAGGCTGCCCATAATTATCCTTAGAGCTCTAAATATGATTCCCGATGATTGCATGTTGATAAGTGAACTATTCTTGCACTCGGTTTTGTGTAAGTGTCGTTGCATGCTTGTATGATCCCAACACTTGATATATAAACCCAAAATGAGTTATATAACTTGTTTTATATGAAGTTACTTGGCTGCCCATTAAATGTTCATATGCCTCTAAGTGTTTTACAAAGTAAATATACATGTCAAGCATGCTTTGTAAGTTTACTTATCGATATGTGATCTTATAATTGATTGGAGGCAACCTACTTTGTTGACCTCGTAATGTGAATTGTTAAAAGATATTCAATGGCTTATTGGAACATGATTACTTGGCTGACTGTGAAAGTTTTGTTGCTTTCAAATGGATAAATGAAATGATTATATGTTCTTACAATGCCTTATATGCTATGTCAAAATGTGATCATATACTTGCTCGGAGGCAACCTACTTTGTTGACCTCCTAATGTGAAATGTTAAATGGTATAAATGGGCATTGCATACAAGGTTGCAACCTTTCATTGTGGCATGGTAGCATTTCACGAACGTCGGGCAGCATAGGGCTTGTCGGTGCTCCCGTGACTATCATAGTCCAATTCCTTCTCTCGTTTGACATTCCACCCTCGGAGAGTTGGGTCGTAGGTTTGGTGTACATCCGGAGTACACCCATTTGGAGTGATAAGTGGATGATTGATGCCGGCTACAACAATGGTTATTGGAAATGAACTTGAAAGCAAAAACCTAATGTATCACTTGAACGGTAGGAACTAAGTGCTATGTGGGGCAAAGTGCTACATCCAAAAGTGGTGGGAGCTACCTCTTGAGCTCGTAGGAGTCACCTCTAGAGTCCTGTACGTATCAAAACGTATCATTTTTACTATGTGTTTAAGTACTCTCGCTTGGTTCCTAGAGGCCCTCGGGGAGGAAAGACGGGTAAATATGTTCATTTATATTTATGTTATGTTATGAACTTGCTTATTTCATCTGACATGTTTTCGAAAGGGTTTTTCATAAGAGTAATCGGAAAAGAGTATTTAAAACGTTATCTCTTGCTCCCCCCTCGTTGAGTTCATAAGGACTCACCCTCTTTTATCATCACAAGTGAAGAAGATTTGGAAGAGGTACCCAAAGAGAACGTGCCTATTGATAATTCCTTGGAATGATTACGTGCTTTATGTGCCTTGCTTGACAGTGGCTATTTTGTGAACATTGTGTTTGCTTTGAAGACTACTTATTTTATTGATGTAAATGACCCCGTTGTAATTTGGGTCTAATTTTGGCTTGTATTGATTATAACTAGACGAACACTCTAATTGGTCATTTTTCTTTCACTATTTTGATTTAGTAACTATCATAGGCAACTGAAGCATTAGGTGAAGGATCAAATAAATGAATCTATCGAATCTTACCCAGGTACTTACTCATAGGCTGAAGGATAAAAGGTACTCGCGTAAAAATGATTGACAAATAAACGGAACATAGTTATCTTGTTAGGCTTGTTAATCAAATGAGACTTCCGAGTTAGATCAATAGGCATATCAGTTGATGATAAATAGGGGTCTTAGTTGAAATCGAATCAATGATTGAAAGTTTTTGAGGCGTTTTAAAAAATAGGTCAAACCAAAGGTCTTAAATACAGTCGTTATGCTGCCGGTTTTGCGAAAAACTTTTGGAGTTCTAGGCTAACGATTAAGCATCAATCATAGTCAAACGGTTAAGGACGTAAAATAACAATGATGATTTAGGTCACACCCTAGTCTAGCCTCTATAGGTTAGGTCGGGGGTGTGACGCCTATATTAGAATGTTATTAGATCTTAGTTTACTAACTAGGCATTAGTCGGGTTCAACTCTCGGACCATGGGTAGAAGCCCCAAGATAATTATGATGTCTTGTTTATATGTGTTAATATGTACTAATCTACTTTAATTGCTTTGAGAATTGAATATTATGTGCCTTTGTGGACTATATGTATTATGTGTCATGCACACCAACACGTTAGTGCCCTCAATAATGCACGCATGCTTTTATACTCCTTCCTTGATACATGTGCATGTTATATAACCATGAATGACTATTCATACACATAGATAGTTAGGATTAGGATTTTCAGGGAAGTGAATTTATGCAGGAAGAACGAAAAAGCTCGATTAGAGATTTCTCGCATCTTCACAGGTACTCGATGGATCATATGTATTATTCGATATGCATAAATAAAATGTGTAGCACATGTATAATTGTTGAGGTAAAGTTATCTCCTTATCTTTGGAATACCTATACATGTGATTAAGTTATCAATTTTATAGTTATGAAGTTCTTGATTCCGTTAAACCGTTCTTCTAATTGTGGTTTAAGTATGAAGGTCAATGACATACAAATTTCCTCAAGACATAAGAGGATACTGTTGGACATGTGGAGTAGTACATATATATTCATATGCTTATAATGGAAGTTTGACTTGGGAGTTGCTTTTGAATCAAATTCTTATATCTTAAATTGGTGTAATAGACTATTTAAATGATTGAATCCTTACTTGATTGGAATTAACCATTGATGATTCTTTAGTATAACAAGATATAGGGATGTTGGAATCAAAGAATTCACGTAGCTAGAACTTGTGTTCGGAAGACTATACCTAAAACGTTGGGTCGAATAGAAGTGTAAGGTATTGAATTATGTATTAGATGACTAACGTTGCTAAAGGTCCTAAGTTGGATATTGGTGGTGACGAGGGGTCCCCAAGCTGAGGTGAGTTACCCACACCGAGCTGAGATGGGCTAATCCGAGCCAAGCCCAGCATATTCAGCTAAATGCCCAACCTGGATGCTGATCCGACCTCACCCCGACCCCGAAAAACCCCGACCTCAGTGCCAGCTATTCCGATAGGACATAAAGCATTGATGGGACATAAAGCTGTACCTCATTTAATGATGTCAGGCCCGAATTTAGTATAAATAGAGCTCCACCCCCTTCATTTCAGAGGTAACTCGTCATTAAATGCTCTCAGCTACCTCGCCAGCTCGGACATACTAATCATTCGCACGCCCGAGGAGAAAATTCGGGTCATCACCCCGCCTTTTCTTTCTTTTCCTTGTGCAGGTCAGGTAGCCGACCTGAAAAGTTCAACTCAGAGGCCAACCTGAAAGTTCAGCTTGGCAAGCGTAGCCGACCAACTCAACTGCGTGGAATCCGACCTCGACAGTTTGGCGCCGTCTGTGGGAAAGAGTTATTTCTATCACTCTCCTTCACCACTTATTGAGAAACCATTGTGGTACAAACGAGAAGCCACAGTGCACCGGTAGAGGATTCGCCTAACCCAGATAGGGACCTCGAAACCACGCAGGTGGCTAGCCAAAACCCAATCCCAGCCGATGTTGGGACGAGCCAACGTATACACTTAGCCACTCAAACCAACCCTACGGCGGATGGAGACCTCAACTCCAGCCTGTCACCGGAGATAAGGATGATGCTGAGGATGTTTGAGGAACTTAAGGAGTAGGTAGCCCGGCTAACTGAGGGCTCCCTGGCTCCGCAAGAAGCTATGCCGCGGCCCTCGCGTCCACAGTTCTGCATCCCAAATCCAAGGCCAAAGCGGACGTAGGACGAAGAGGGCTTCCTAGAGCCGGTGGTGAGACCCGGCGAGGTGAGAGGTCAAAGGGCGGCTCAAGCCGACCCCGAGCAGGCCAAGACTGCGGCCGCCATAGCCAAGGTCATCAACCAGCTCAGCATAAGCTCACTCTCACCCTAGGTACTAGCCACGCCACTACCCATCGGCAACCGGATGCCCAACCTGGCCATCTATAATGGAGATGGAGACCCAGCCAGCCACCTGCTCAACTTTGATCACCACATGACTCTGCATGACATGTCCGACTTCATGAAGACGAAGACATTCCCGACCACCCTGGTTGGCAATGCCTTGGATTGGTTCAAGAAACTTCGTCCTGGTTCAATTGCAAGTTTTCATTAGCTGGTTGAGGCTTTCCTGTCCCGCTTCACGGGGAGCTGGCACGCCACCCGCCACACTTCTACATTGCTGCTGGTGAAGCAACATAGAGGGAAAAGTTTGAGGGCTTACACAGCCAGATTCAATGAAGAGTCCCTTCGAATTCCCAACCTGGAGGACTCCATGGCGTTGATGGCTTACCAGAGTGGGCTCAGGTGGGGCCCCCTTACATCCTCATTGGCAATCGACCCCGTGGATACTGTATTCGAGCTGATGGTACGAGCAGAAGGGTATATACACTCATAAGAAATCCATCAGGCAAAGAGGGATGATGACAAGGAGAAGGAAGCTAGTAAGAAGGGAGAGACCTCCCGAGCCCAACCTAGGGGTAAAGTCCAAAATGACAGAGGTAAGCAGCCCCAACAGCCAAAGCAGAACCCCCGATTCACTATGTTCACTCCCCTTAACACCACAAGGGAGCAGATCCTGATGGAGATCCAGTACCAGAACCACCTGCCTCCAGCTCCAAGGATGAAAGGCCGACCCGAAAGCGCAATAGAACCAAGTATTGCCGCTACCATATGGACTACGGCCATGCCACCGAAGAGTGCAAAGACTTGAAACAGGAGATCGAGGTACTAATAGCCCGAGGTCACCTCCGAAGGTACGTGGACCCGCAGCTGACCCAGAATCATGATCAAAGAGATAGAGAGAGAAGTCCACCCAGGCGCCAGGCTGGGGGCGGACGTTTGGCTATGATTGACACCATTGCAAGAGGATTGGCGTCAAGAGGGGAGACTTCGGCAGGCAGGAAGGGTTATGTTCGGGCTGGAAGGGAGTATGGACCGGTGCGGGGTCCGGCCCCGGGGGTAGAGGAGCTCACCTTTTCCTTAGAAGTCTTGGAGGGGGTAATATTGCCCCATGATGACCCACTGGTGATCAGCGCTGAAATAGCCAACTTTACTGTGAAGAGGCTGATGGTGGACACTAGGAGCTCGGCGGAAGTCTTATTCCTCAGTGCTTTTGAGCAAATGGGGTTGGACAGGAGCCGACTCAGGCCATTGAGAGGCACTTTAGCTGGTTTCACCGGGCAAGCCCACCGAGCTAAACGGATCATTAACCTTCTGCTGAAGCTAGAAGATGGAGATATGCGGGTTTTGATGCAAGCCAACTTCATTGTGATGGATTGCAACTCCACTTACAACGGGATCTTAGGTCGGGTGGCCCTCCACTATTTTAGGGCCATCCCTTCAACTTACTACCAGGCCCTAAAATTCCCGACCTCGGTCGGCACAACCACCATCCGCGGAGCCTAGCTCTCAGTTCGGGAGTGTTATGAAAACTCCCTCTGACCCAAATATCAGGTTGGCTGGGGACCAGATTTGCCTAAGGAGAAGAGGGATACCAAGAGAGGCAGCCCGGCTGAAGACCTTCACGAGGTGGAACTTTCTGATGAAACAAAGAGAGCAAAAATCGGAAGTGAACTCTTTGCCGACCTCAAGAAAGGTATAAGCCAATTTTTCCTGAAAAATGAACACATATTTGCATGGTCTGCCTCTGACATGACAGGTATTGACCCGGGAGTGATTGAGCATCACCTGAATGCCGACCCGAATCACTATCCGGTGAAGTAGAAGCGCAGGTACTTTCATTATGATAAGCAACAAATCATAGCAGAAGAGGTAGACAAATTAGTAGACGCCGGCCATATAGAGGAAATCCAGTACCCAACCTGGTTATCCAACGTGGTGCTGGTAACCAAGTCCTCAGGAGGATGGAGATTGTGTTTTGACTTTACCGACCTCAATAAAGCCTGCCCTAAGGACTGCTTTCCCCTACCTCGGATCGATCAAATGGTAGATGCCACCTCCGGGTTCGAGCTACTCTCTTTCAGGGATGCCTTCAAAGGCTACAACCAAATCAAGATGGCTCCCGAAGACAAAGAGAAGACTGCCTTCACCACCGATAAAGGTCTCTACTACTATGAGGTCATGCCATTTGGCCTCAAGAATGCTGGAGCTACTTACACTCGGATGGTAAACACGGTTTTCAAAAATTAGATTGGCCGAAATATGGAGATCTATGTGGATGACATGCTGGTCAAGAGCTGAAGGGCGGAAGACCATGAAGCCGACCTGGATGAAGCCTTCACTGTAATGGATCACTTTGGGATAAAGCTGAACCCGAAAAAGTGTGCATTCGGTGTCAAGTCGGGAAAGTTTTTGGGCTTCATGGTCACAGCCCGCGGAATAGAAGCCAACCCGGAGAAGGTTCAGGCGGTATTGGACCTGGCGCCGTCGACCTGCGTGAAGGACGTCCAGGTGCTCGCGGGCAAGGTCGCGGCGCTGAACAGATTTATGTCTAGGTCGGCCGACAAGTGTGCACCTCTGTTCAAAATATTGAGGAATCCTAAGAACTTCGAATGGACTACAGAATGCCAGAACGCCTTCCAAGAGCTGAAAAAGTATCTAGCTTCGCCACTCCTGCTATCTCGACCCAAGATGGGAGAGGAGCTGGTATTATACCTAGCATGCTCGGGGACAGCAGTGGCAGTGGCACTAGTCCGAGAAGAAGGGAGGGAGCAGAAGCCGGTCTATTATGTCAGCAAAACATTGCAGGGGGCCGAGGCGAGGTACTCCTCCTTGGAAAAACTCGCCCTCGCGCTCGTCATAGCGGCAAGAAAGCTAAAGCCATACTTTGATGCTCATCCAATCAAGGTCATGACGGATGTTCCGCTCAAGTCTATCATGCACAAGCCAGAGGCATCGGGCGGGCTGCTGAAATGGGCAGTAGAGCTGAGTCAATTTGACATCACCTACCAGCCCAGAACAGCCATCAAAGCCCAAGCCATCGCGGACTTTGTGGTGGAAAGCACTGGCCGAGCCAATCATAACCCAGAGGACGTGTGGAAGGTCCATATGGATGGGGCCTCAGGGAAGTCTAGGAGTGGAGCTGGGGTGGTCATCCTTGACCCAACCCGACATGAGCACCAATACTCCCTCAAGTTCACCTTTCCGGCATCCAACAATGAAGCTGAGTGTGAAGCGGTGATTGCGGGGCTGAAAATTGCAGCTCAGCTCGGGGCACAGACAGTCGACCTGAGCACCGACTCTCAATTGGTTTCTAGTCAGATATCGGGAGAGTTCGAAGCCAAGGACAGTACCATGCTAGCCTACCTGAACAGAGTCAAGAATTTGACTTCAAGGCTCAAAAGGTTCACGATACAGCAAATTCCGAGGGAGGAGAATATGAAGGCTGATGCCCTGTCCAGGTTGGCCTTGGGTGAGAGCTGACCTGCCTTGGTCCATGTGGAAGAAGTGTCCGAACCGAGCATTTGGCTAGGGGTGCAAGCCGTAGCCGAGCTCAATTTAAGCCCAGATTGGACCAAACCAATCATGGACTACTTGGAGGGGGGTATGACCCCGGAGGATGAAAAAGCTGCTCGGAAACTCACAAAACAGGCCTCAAGGTTGTCATAATTGCTGGGCAACTCTACAAGAGAGCCTACACTTGGCCTCTCTTGAAATATGTTGGACCTGAGGAGGGAAACTATGTACTCCTTGAGATCCATGAAGGGGTATGTGGAAACCACTTAGGAGGCAAAGCTTTGGCTCGAAAGGCATTAAGGCAAGGCTATTTCTGGCCAACCTTAGAACAAGATGCCAAAGAGTATGTAAAAAAGTACGACACCTGCCAAAGGTTCGCCAATGTATAGAGGAAGCCAGCGGTAGACCTCACGGTGATGATAAGCCCTTGGCCATTCTATCAGTGGGGTCTAGATATCA
Source organism: Ehretia macrophylla (assembly GCA_037974665.1). NCBI lineage: Eukaryota > Viridiplantae > Streptophyta > Magnoliopsida > Boraginales > Ehretiaceae > Ehretia > Ehretia macrophylla. The sequence continues at coordinate 47,273,799 of CM075768.1, read as the reverse complement.
TCGGCCCATTGCCAACCAGTGTTGGCCAAAAGAAGTACGCCTTCATAGCAGTAGACTACTTCACCAAATGGCTTGAGGCTGAAGGTGTTGCTAGAATAACAGAAAAAGCAGCTTGGGATTTTGTGTGGAAAAACATCATTTGCCGGTTCGGGGTGCCAAAGGTCATCATTACTGACAACGACAAGCAATTCGATAATGCATACTTTCGAGGTAAATGTGCTGAGATTGGGATCGACCTTAGATTTTCATCTATTGCTCATCCTCAAAGTAATGGCCAAGTTGAAAGGACTAACCAAATCATTTTGTAGGGCCTGAAAACCAAGCTGGAGGAAGCAGAGGGCCAGTGGGATCGATTCTTCCCAAGGTGTTGTGGGCTCAGCGGACCACCAGCAGCTCGACAACGAGAGAATCGCCCTTCGAGCTGACCTTCGGTACTCAAGTAGTGCTGCCAGTGGAGATCGGGTCTCTGACCAGTAGAACCCTCCACCATGATCCAGAAATAAACGGAGCACGGATTCGTGAAGAGCTCGACCTTGTTGAAGAGCTCCGAGCTAAAGCTCAAATCAGAATACTGGCCAGCAAAGCTGTCATGTAAAGAGCCTTTGCCAAATAGGTCAAGCCTAAGCCTATTAAGGTTGGCGACCTCGTACTCAGAAAGGCCATCTTTTTGCCGCGCTCGGGTAACAAGCTCTCCCCGACCTGGGAGGGACCGTATGAAGTCGTGAAAGAAGTCCGACCCGGGACCTTCTACCTTCGCGAGAAGAACGAGAAACTATTGAAGAATGCATGGCACTCCGAACACCTGAAGCGGTATTTTGTCTAACGGCCACGAGCCAAAATCTTTTGTAATGGCCCCGAGCCGAAATCGTTTGTAACAGCACTTGAGATGAAATCTTTTGTTAAGGCCCCGAGCCAAAACATTGCTTGTAATCGGCTCCCGAGCCCAAGTACTTCATGTACAAATTCAATACAATGCATTTTGTAAACCAGTGCAACGCCCGACTCGGGCCCAAGCAGCTAAACTAGTGCAATGCCCGACCCGGGCCCAAGCACTTCAGCTACTTAGCTGTTGCCAGCTCGGATTAACGCGGTGGCCACGCTTAATTACGAGCTAATAATTCAAAGTAAACCAGCTCGGACAAGGTTCCAGCTCGGGTATAATCGATAATAATTTGATTAGTTTTGCCAGTTTGGATTAAGGTCCAACTCGGTGTGATTCGGCTTCAGGTCGGTATATTAGTTTGGGTCTAAACTCGAACTCAACATTCGTCAACATTAGTTTGACCAATTTTAAATCGGACTGACGAGTCCAGGTCGGCGACGATTATATAGTTGCCCAGTTAACCAGCTCGGATTAGGATGATAATTCATTAATCGCATCTAGCTCGGTTCTTTCTACCTAAGTTTGAAAGGTCCATTATATTGGCCCAACCCCACTAACTTGAGAAAAAATTGCGAAGGGAAAGGTACACAAGTACGAACTCGAATAAAACGCAAAATATTAATTCAATTAGAATTGAAAAAACAATTACAGAAGCCTAACCTGGGCAAAATTACAATGAGCCCAACCTGGGCGAAACTACAAAAGCCCGACCCGGGCCGATTTATAAAATCTATTTAGGAGGAGCTGCGTTGTTTGCATCAGCCTCGTCCCCGACTAGGTCCATGCCTTCTTGGACAAATTTGATCACCTCTTTAGCTTGGGATGTCAAGTCGGCCGGAAGCTTAGGAATTTCCCAGAATTCCGGCGGCGGAGCCTACAAGATTTCAATATAGTCATTCTTGGTGGCAGGGAAAAAGGTCTTTGCTCTCTCCCGAGCTGCGACTTGATCCCGGAAGTAGAACTCCAGCTCGGCATACTTGGCCATGGCCCCACCTTCCGTCGTCAACCATTCCACGGCCGCATCACTGGACTTGAAGGCTTCTACTGCCTTTTCTCATTCGGGGATGACCCGGTCCACCAGATCCCAGAGCTTCTTCACGGCTTCACGCCTCTCCAACTTGTAGCGCTTGATGTCCTTGGTCGTGGCTTCATGTCGGGACTTCTCCGCATCAAGCTCTTTCTTCAGACGGTCAATCTCTGTCGCGTCCGCCTTGCGCCTCTGGGCGGCCTCCTCCCTCAGAGTCTAAAGCTCGGCTCGGGCATCTATGTATCTCTGCTCGAGCTTGATGCAATGAGACTGGGCCCTGACAAGAAAACTAGGAGCTAAAAGGATGTGGGACTCGGCCTGTGTAAAAGAGAGCAAAACAATCAGCCGAGCTAAAAAACATAACCATATCAAAAGTCGGATAAGACTCATTGTAACTATGGCCGTCCTCAGGTCGAGCGAGAGCTGCTCTGCCGGGACCATCGCCAACTTGGGGTTGTGGGCCACCTTGGTCACCTCCATGAAGTCCTTGCTGGGAAGGCTCACCTCTTCGGCCTTACCTTTCCCGGAGTACTCGGCTCGAGGCCGCTTTTTACTCTCAGGACGGGACGCTGAGCGCTCCGTGATCGCTACTCCCGAGCTCGATCTCTTAGGCAAGGGAGACCCCGACGTCCCCTTGGAAGTGACCTCGGGGCCGACCTTCCGCACTTGGCTGCTGGGCCGCTGGGCCGCTGCCTATGACCCTGAGCAGTACTTCCCAAGCCAGACCGAGCTGAAACCTCACCGCTGGCCTCGTTCTTCTTTCTCATCTAGGCATACGCAAGTTTTCTCGTATCCGCCATACCAGCAAAAGGTAAAGGAAGGAAGTGAAAAAAAGCCGAAGGCCAACCTAAAAAGACTGGCAAACAAGATAATTGGGAGGTTGGGCGCCGATCCTGCAAATTGACCCTCTTCTGAGCTGGACCCCAAGTCCCCTTCAGGCTCGGGAAGCAGGTTGGGATGATCCCTCGAGAGGTCGAGTTCCCTACCAAAAATCTTGGAGTCCCAGATTCGCTCCCATTTGAGCACACTATCAATATTTATCAGCATCCCGGGCGCGGGCCTGAGCACCGCGACTTCCTCAAGTTCCTTATCTGAGAGATTGGGGTCATCATTGACGGTCTTCCTCAAACTTGGAATCCAGACCAACCTGCACCCAGAGTTCACAGCTGGCTCCACCCAATAATAGTCATTATGCCAGCCCTTGTTAGAAGAGTGCCACTTGGTTAATATGGAGTTGCCGACCCGAGCTGCGAAGTGGAACCACCCTTGCTGTTTCGGGTTGGGTTTGCACACAAAGAAATGCCTGAACCTGCACAAGGTCGACTCCACTTTCTTCTCATGGCAGAACACATAGAAGGCCACCATTACGGCCCAACCATTCGGTGACATCTAACCTAGGCTAAGCTCAAAGTAGTTCAAGATATTGACAACAAAATCGGGGAGGGAGAGCTGGATAACGTTGAATGCAAGGTCATAGATGGTGAAGTGGTCGGCCGGAGGATAGCAAGCCGATTTGTGCCAACCTGGAACCTTCAGCTTGTGATGACGATCCACTGACCAGTTCCTCAGCCTGGCGTTGGCCATTTGCACCGTGGAATGGCACTCACGCTTGCAACAGGCGAACAACTGCTCAATCCTCTTCCCCAGAGTTGAAGAAGCGCTGGTTGTGGCCAAGCTTCGAGGTCAAACAACACTAACCAGGACTACTTCGATCGGCTCGGCGGTAGAAACTCCAGCTAGGTACTCTTGTGGCATCTCGACCCCCTCCACTTGATTCAGCGGCTCCTCATCTTCTCTATCTTCCAAGTCTCCCAGGTCAGCCAAAGGATCCGTCTCAGCCTCCTCTTGCGCCAGTCTGACCCCAATAACTTGGCAATCATCATCGCTCTCCCTGGGCCTAGATTTTCGAGCTGATCCTTGAGATGCACTGGTGCTCTCTCCACCTTGGTCTCTATTTGAGGTGGACTCCGAGCTTGACGGACTCTCATCCCCACCATAGGACCTCACCTCCATTGCCTGGGAATCTTCCGACTCCGACCTCCCGATCTTGTCTACAAATTAAATATAAATGTACAGGAATGACTAAAGGGAGTTGGGACGTACCTACTGCTCTTAGCTGCGGAATGTGACCCGACCTAACTGGCTCCGAGCTGAAAATCCTGAGAAGATTCTTTCCGAGCTAAATGCATCCGACTACTCTAGTATGCGACCTAAAACTCTTGAAAGTTGAAAGCGAAGTGTGAAATGAATCTCGGATGTCAATGCCCTATTTATAGGCACTTCCGAAAATCGCCTCGGGAAGCCCAAATGTCGCGTCTTGTCAGAACCTCCAGGTGATGTGTCAGCCATTTGAAGGGCATGCACAGCTGACGTGGCCATGCCTACTCTGCTGGGATCGGGCACCTCCAGCTCTGGAGCAACTCCCAATTCTAGATCTCACCCCCTCGATCTTGACTTGGGGGGGAGGGATTGACAAGGGCTCCCCGAGCTGAGGTGAGTTACCCACACTGAGATGAGACAGGCTAATCCGAGCCAAGCCGAGCATATTCAGCTAAATGCCCAACCTGGATGCTGATCCGACCTCTCCCCGACCCCGGAAAACCCCGACCTCAGTGCTAGCTGTTCCGATGGGACATAAAGCATTGATGGGACATAAAGCTGCACCGCATTAAATACTGTCAGACCCAAATTTAGTATAAATAGAGCTCCACCCCTTCATTTCAGAGGTAACTCGTCATTAAATGCTCTCAGCTACCTTGCCAGCTCGGACATACTAATTATTCGCACGCCCGAGGGAAAAATTCAGGTCATCACCCTGCCTTTTCCTTCTTTTTCCTTGGGCAGGTCAGGTAGCCGACCTGAAAAGTTTAACTCGGAAGCCAACCTGAAAGTTCAGCTTGGCAAGCGTAGCCGACCAACTCAACTGCGTGGAATCCGACCTCAACAGGTGGTATTAAGAATCATGGTATTAATTTGGTGCCCCTCGGATTTAGTTGTGATTATGCAAAGTAAGTCATTCTACACACTCATTATTTGGATACCCTAGAGGATGTTAGGAAGTATATATCCCTAAGTAATACCGATGAATCTAGTATATAAACCATGGAAATGAGATTAAAGCATCCGGCTGCAAAGTGGAGTCGTTAGGGTATGATTAGTAATCCTAAATAGCTAATAGTGAGTATGTATGATGATTTATGGTAAACCCTAGGACCTAAGGTCAATGAGTCTTGATGCTCTTAGCTAGCTGAACATGTAAATGAGGAGAGTGAGATTTCATATAGTTAAGATGGAGATGGATTAGAGTCATGATGACCCAAGAGACTGGTGTTAGACAACCGTATTTATGTGCATCGTTTCACGTCTAGAAACTAGCGGTTGGTAGACTTGGAATCGTGGTCATTGAATAGAGAGTGTATCTTGTAGTGATAGTTAAATGAGTGGTTGATTACTTTTGAAGTTCTATTAGATTATATTGAAGGATGCCTTGTGGTTATAATTCTTATGTTGACATAGCCTTGAAGTTATTTCGTGTAACAAGCTACTTGGATTAGTATGGTAAGTATCTTATGAGCTAGATCATTTTAGTACCCATTTATAGTCCTAGGATTGTTGTTGTACGACCGATAACCTAGTGGAGCATTGATATCACTTACATGGCTATGGACCTAGCTTAGTAACACTAATGTTGAAGATATATTGGCAGGCATTAAGTGTTTAGAGGAATGACTAAGTCACTAAGTAAGTAGGACCATTGCCCTCTTAAGTATGATGTAACCTTGGATTGAGGTGAGCAGAATTTATTTGAGGTTGAAATTATTCACCTTAGGAGTCTTGGCTAAGATTAAGAAATTCTGAAGCCTCATGACTTGAAGATAGAGATTTGAATAAGGAAATAAATTGTGGATCACAAGTGGATGAAATTTACTTGTAAGAGTTCAGCTAGTGCAACATGATTAGTTTACCCATTCAATTTCGATGGCAATTTGTTGGTGGTACTTAATAAACCTTAGAGTTTAAGTTTCACAAATCTCAGCGGTCTTTCTCCTTGATTACGAGCGTAAAGGTTAACGAAGCTGGGAAAGAATGTTAGTGAATAGGAGCCTGTAACCGGGAGACAAGTCATTAGAAGATTTACTAATCTAATGTACCTACGAGATAAGGACTATGATACTATCGATAGATGGCGACTTGAAATTGATTAGTTTGTTTGGTGAGTTCTTCCTAAAAATAGGGTCGTATGTGGAAATGATCCATAAGTTGTATATGTCCTACGTGTTAACAATTTTGAAGCTAGTTGATATGATATGTAAACCGGATATAGACCTATCATCTTGAAATTTGTGTATGTCATCATAGAATCATGGTATTATTGTCATATTCCTTTTGAGGTATGAATGCAAGATTGATACGACATAAGTCATGATTTTAGAGTTATAGTTATATTGTTAGAATACCGATATAGCTTTGATTACTATGTTTAGAGGTTCTAACCTTAGTAAATGAACTTGACCTTAAAGATCAATTGGAGAAAATAGAGTCGTTCGAAGGAATGAACTGTAAATATAGGAGTCACACCGAATTAAATGATTGGAGAAACGTAGGAAGTGAATTGGTTGTGGTAAGATAGATCATAGAACATGGGATGAACTGGAGTGGGAAAAATAACAAAGACCAAAATCCGTCTAAATGACCTCAATAGGTAAGAACGAATTTCGGGACGAAATTCTTTTAAGGAGGGGAAGATGTGAGGCCCGACCCCAAATAACATGTGTTATCTCAATTTGCGTGCCTTAGACCTAGAATTATATGATCGACCTTGGATTACGTGCCCTATCTTGGTTTTCGTGCATGCCTCGTCATATGTGCCTTAACCTAGAATTATGTGCCCTAATCTCAATTACGTGTGATACCACGATTCGTGTGCCTTAACCTTGAATTGTGTGCCTTAACCTAGGTTTAAGAGTCGTTTCTTGATTTACGTGCATTCATTTAAGGTTACGTGCATTTACTTAGAATACGTGCATTTGTCTCGTAGTTCGTGTCTTACCTCGTAGTATGTGCCCTACACCTAGGAAAGCGTGGCTGCACGCTAATAAATAAAGAATGCTACACAAAGCACTAGACAATAAACTAACCCTACACAATCCACTAACCATTATTAAATTTCTAATTCAAATCCTACAAACTCCACTAACAATATAATAACACTAAATTATTCCTACATTTTCTACTACCGATTATTCTATTCATAATTCAACTCATCCTCAAACATTAATTATATTCTATACTACCTAGAATCCCTAAATACCCAACATTTTCTTACACAAACACTAAACACAAGACATTCTTTTGACATTTCCTAACATGCTCTAACAACAAACAATAAACTAAACACTCAATATTCCTCACAAAGCACAAGAATACATAAAAAATTTCACCTACACCCTACCCAAGCATCTCATTTTCGACCCTCTCAATGCCATGCTTCATTACAACTCAAAAAAATGCTAAAGATGACACAAAATTCAGAATTGTGAAGCTCAAGGCCGACACACACACACAAGCAACATTCAACATGCTTCAAACATCATTTTCCTCTCTCTTTCCTCTCAAACTCTCCCATTCTCTCTCCATTTTCGACCATGGCTGCCCTTTGAGCTCTCAAGACTTCTAACAAGCTCTCAAGGACTCTCAAGACCACTCCAAGCTCGGCCATAGCAAGCAACATAGCAAGAATCTCTCACAAAGCTCAAAAATCTCTCATTTTCGGCCATAGGTAAGTTTTGATGGTTTTCTTCCTTGTCTTTAGGTTTCGCACACATGCACACCTCCTACACAAGCTAACTAAGCTAGGGTTTAAGGGAAATCAAGATACCTCTCGGCCAAAGCAAGGAAAGAAGACCTATTGTGTGTTTTCAAGTGCAATCTTGCATTTTCATCCATCAATAGGCTAAGGTGAGGGTTAAACTCTTTTAAAAGCTTTCAAAACTCACATGCATGCTCTCATATGGCTATATTTACCTCTGTAGTTATTTTATATGTGTTTATATGAGCCTATCTACTCATGCATAGCATGATAATTGCTATAAACTTGAAGATATGTAAACACATTATTTTTCTGGCAGATTACTGACCTTGTAGAACGAAGTATTTTTGGCCTAGTAAACGTTGATAATATTGCTTGAAAATTGGTAGGTCACTAGTTTTGTCAGTTCTGAACATATTTTTCAGAAATAGGACAAGGCCAATTTTGACTCTAGGACCTCCAAACTGGTCAAATATCGTGATGTGTCTAAATCTAAAAAACTTGGAAATATGAAGTAGGGTTCTGGCAGCTTTCTGACCTTGTAGAACGAAATAGTTTTGGCCTAGTAAACGATGTCTAAAATGCATAAAATTTGGTATCCCCTAGATTGGTCAGTTTTGAACATATTTGGCATAAATAGGCTAAGGCTAATTTTGCATGTAAAGGCCTCAAAAGTAGCAAATATCGAAATGTGTATGAATCTGGACAGTTTTGTGTAGACTTACGGTTTGGCCATAACTCCTAAATCTGAACTCCAAATGCAGCGAGGTTTGTTTTTAGATTTAATCACTCATTAAGATTCAATTTGACATTTGGTTCACTGAATTTGGAGATTATTTTATTGGCCAATTGAATGTGGAAAAATAGACCATTGCAGTAAGGTTTTTGCTTGGTAATATGCTTTGAATCATGTGGTAACTTTACTTGTGGTGTTGAATGCTTGGGATTATGGAAATTAGAAGTTGTGTGGGCTGTTGTGGTTGGTTGAGGTTGCTTAATTTGGTTGATGCATGGCTTGGATTCATTAATTGATAAAGGTTTGCTTAATCGCATGAGTAAGCACGGAATTGAGGCCCTATCGCTTATGACTACTTGCTAAGAGATGATCCTATGGTTAAATGTGTTCAATTGTGTGTTTAATAGGCTGCCTATAATTATCCTTAGAGCTCTAAATATGATTCCTGATGATTGCATGTTGATAAGTGAACTATTCTTGCACCCGGTTTTGTGTAAGTGTCGTTGCATGCTTGTATGATCCTAACGCTTGATATATGAACTCGGAATGAGTTATATAACTTGTTTTATATGAAGTTACTTGGCTGCCCATTAAATGTTCATATGCCTCTAAGTGTTTTACAAAGTGAATATACATGTCAACAATGCCTTGTATGTTTACTTATCGATATGTGATCTTATAATTGCTCGGAGGCAACCAACTTTGTTGACCTCGTAATGTGAATTGTTAAAACATATTCAATGGATTATTTGAACATGATTACTTGGCTGCCCGTGAAAGTTTAATTGCTTTCAAATGGATATATGAAATGATTATATGTTCTTACAATGCCTTATATGCCAATATGTCAAAATGTGATCATATACTTGCTCGGAGACAACCTACTTTGTTGACCTCTTAATGTGAAATGTTAAATGACATAAATGGGCATTGCATACAAGGTTGCAACCTTTCATTGTGGCATGGTAGCGTTTCACCAACGCCGGGCAGCATAGGGCTTGTCGGTGCTCCCGTGACTATCATTGTCCAATTCCCTCTCTCGCTTGGCATTCCACCCTGGGAGAGTTGGGTCGTAGGTTTGGTGTACATCCAGAGTACACCCATTTGGAGTGAGAAGTGGATGATTGACTCCGGCTACAACAATGGTTATTGGAAATGAACTTGAAAGCAAAAGCGTAATGTATCACTTGAACGGCAGCAACTAAGTGCTATGCGGGGAAAAGTGCTACACCCAAAAGTGGTGGGAGCTACCTCTTGAGCCCGTAGGAGTCACCTCTAGAGTCCTGTACGTATCAAAACATATCCTTTTTACTATGTGTTTAAGTACTCTCGCTTGGTTCCTAGAGGACCTTGGGGAGGAAAGACAGCTAAATATGTTCATTTATATTTATGTTATGTTATGAACTTGTTTATTTCATATGACATGTTTTCAAAAGGGTTTTCATAAGAGTAATCGGAAAATTGTTTTTAAAATGTTATCTCTCGTTCCCTCCTCGCTGAGTTCATAAGGACTCACCTTATTTTATCATCACAAGTGAAGAAGATTTGGAACAGGTTCCCGAAGAGAATGTGCCTGTTAATGATTCATTGGAATGATTACGTGCTTTATGTGCCTTGCTTGACAGTGTTTGTTTTGTGAACGTTGTGTTTGCTTTGAAGACTACTTATTTTGTTGATGTAAATGACCCCGTTGTAATTTGGGTCTAATTTTTGCTTGTACTGATTATAACTAGACGAACACTTTAATTGGTCATTTTGTTATCACTATTTTGATTTAGTAACTATAATAGGCAACTGAAGCATTAGGTGAAGGATCAAATAAATATATCTATCTAATCTTACCCTGGTGCTTACTCATAGGCTAAAGGATAACAGGTACTCGCGTAAAAAGGATTGACAAATAAACAGAACATAGTTATCTTGTTAGGCTTGTTAATCAAATGAGACTTCTGAGTTAGATCAATAGGCATATCGGTTGATGATAAATAGGGGTCTTAGTTGAAATCGAATCAATGATTGAAAGTTTTTGAGGTGTTTTAAAAACTAGGTCAAACCAAAGGTCTTAAATACAGCCGTTATGCTACTGGTTTTCCAAAAAAACTTATGGAGTTCTAGGCTAACGATTAAGCATCAATCATAGTCAAACGGTTAAGGATGTAAAATAACAATGATGATTTAGGTCACACCCTAGTCTAGCCTCTATAGGTCAGGTTGGGGGCGTGACAACCTTACCCCAATTGCTATTAGTTATGCCTACTTTATTCATGATACGAAAGGAGCAGCCAAAAACGGCTGTCCCTATTGTATTTTAGATGGAGTCATCAACAGGGCTAAGAATCTTACCTTTACTTAAAGAGGGATAGCGGTACCACGCTCTACCGTGCTCATAGGTTGACTCCTCTATGCATCCCGACTAAGGTCTCACAAACCCCTTATGCATCCAGCCGCTTCATGTGAATAGGTTATATAGAAGGGTGGGTTGGTTATATACTCTTAGCACGTTCCTTCTTCGAACCTTCTGGTATGTATTGCCCCCTAACTATATATCAGATCCACCAGAAGAGAAACTAAATTCTGCACTACAGCTGAGTCGTCGGACTTATCCACCAAGGGATTCGTGGAATTTCTATGGATTGTCTTGGGGGAAATCTACCAAAGCTAGACAGATAGATAGACTTCTTTCCCGCTCCTAAGGGTGAGCAAGAAACAAAATAAAATGATTGTTTTTTAACTAGCGCCCCCTTTTGGGTATGCAGGTACTAAGAGTCCTCTCACTACCAACCACTAGACATCATCTGGCTGGGTCTTTCCGGTATCAACAACAAGAAAGAAACAACCAAATGGAAACAACAACTAACTATGGCTCTTGGCCCAGACAACGTCCTAGGCGTAGGGGAGATCGGAGCAAGAGAGAATGCCTAGATGACGTTTTTATTCCTGGGCTGCAGTAAGTAGATCGAGAGGTCGTTCCGCCCCTTGGCCCCGAAGTTGGGTAATATGTTCTCAACCTTTCTTGCTCCAATCTAACCTAGCTGGCCAGCGATCCCAGTTCGCGACAGAGAACAAGACAACAAACGAGCGTACCTTTGTTCGCTTCTTCTCCACCAAGCACGGAAGTTTAAGGATAACTGTAGGTCGGTGGCTACCTAAGGAAACTTTGATTCGATTTGCCCCCCGGCTGGGAGGCATCTACCTCATCCCGATCACAAGGAGAGGTTCACTATGATGGGGGGTACTTCAATTTCTCCCTTCTGGAAAGAATGAAATACATAGTGCGGCATGCTCCTATGATTTATGGATTCCCAGGGGGGCTCAAGCCCTACTTAGTTCACTGACAATGAAAAAGGCTTGCGAAACTAAGTAGGCATTTTCCTTTTTGTTTGAAAAACCCATTCTCATTATCTTTCATAAGTCAAGTAGGCAAACCTATAGGTCCTTAGTAGCATTGACAAAGAAGAAAGGTCTGTTAAAAGACAACAAATCTTTTTATTTATTTATAGGCCGACTTGACAAGCAACCCCTCCTCTTGATTTGAGGTGCGAAAAGAAAGATCTATTTTTTATGACTTCCACTTATCGATCCCGGCCCGAAAAAGTGACCGACTAGGGCCCTATTGATGAATGAAGGAAAGGATTTATGAGCCTTAGCTCTGTAAGCCCACACTTGTGTAGAGTAGATCATTCAACACCTGCGGTACAAACCCATTTTTGACCTATTGGTCCTAGTATCATAGGCGACTGAACGACCACCCCCTAATTACTAGATTGACCTGCTATAATAATTCCATAAACACCTAGCGAAGATATGGAAAATAAATAAAGTAGTCCTATGTTCGGATCTGACAATACCATACCATAATCAAAAGGTACAATAGCCTGAGCAACCAGACTTAACATAAATGTAACCACTGGAGCCATTCTAAAAAGGGAAAAATTAGCACTACTTGGTGAAATAGGTTCTTTTAGAACCAATTTCAAACCATCTGCTAGAGGTTGTAACAACCCAAACGATCCCACTATATCAGGACCCTTTCGACGTTGCACAAAAGCCATTACTTTACGTTAAGCTAGCACTAAAAAGGCTACTTCTAGTAGAAGTGGTAGAATTATTCCCAGTATTTTAGCTGGAACGGCTATGTACATTTTTGATTTTCTATTCACTCATGATCTGGCCTGGTCGACCCGATCATAATATTTTACTTATGATCTGGCCTAGTTGACCCAATCATGATATTGAAGGATGGGACCTTTCCTCGAAAGACTCCGAATCCCGATAAGAGTTGAAGATGGTGCAACATCGAATCCTGTTACGTTACTTCAAATGGAATCTTAGCCCGCCTCACTTGCTTTCATTCTTCTTCGGTACCGTCCCTTGAATAAAGACACCTGAGCGCCCATTCTTTCGTTCATGCTCATAATGAGAAGTCATCATATGATAAATATGAAACACACCAAAGAAACATTTTTTGTACCAACATACTTTCCCCAAGAAATCCCTAGGAATGGGGTTTTCAGGGCAACCCTCCAGAGTGCTTCTCCGCAAATGATACAGCCACTGTAGTACTTTTAGCCTATCGGCCACTCTGGGATAAACCCAAGACAGGAGTTGAAGAATCATTGGCTTTGCTTTCTTCTTTGATTGCTCTGCTCCCCAACAAAAATGAGGAAAGACTTGTTGGCAATCGCCGGTTGACTTGGTCCAACCAAGAAAGACATGGAATTTTTTGGGCATAAAGAAAAGATTGGCTGCTTCTAAAGCTCTATTTCTTCTCTTATATAAATAGTTAAGATCCATTCCTAAATGTAGCCGTGATCTTATATACGATACCAGCATCCAAGGAATTCTCGAACAAGATGGTCGTATAAAGATAGGCTGTAATGAATAGTAAGTAGGTCGGAAGGCCAAGAGAGTGAGTAACGCTACATTTGACTCTATCTCGGCTCCCCCTTTTGCAATAAAAGTGGTCCTGGATGCTTCTTGGGATTTGTGTCAAAAAATTCTTGCTTTATTTCAGAGATACACCCCGTCAGTCTCAACCATCCCTCTATTTCAAGGGATACGTTGGGACCCGACTTAGAGGGCCACAGCATTGAAGATGAAGTCCATCCGGTTGAACAACCGGAGGGGAGGTATGGGATACCGATCTTTCTTCCAGGCGTTCCCATTCGAGGTAAATTATTGGTTCCAATTGGTCCAAGAGAGAGAGGGCCTCGAGCGGAAAGCCCTTCGCTCCATTAGGGGTATTTGTTGTGGTTCCCCAGGATCAGGTATTGTTTTGACCCGAATAACGAAATGTTCTCAGTCAGAGACTGTGAGCACTTCGCTTCTAAAGTGGGTTTAGACAATCCTCTTCCTGAATTTGATCCAGTTACGCCCTATTTGGGTCGATTAGGTCAGTCAATAGAGGGTGGGGAGAAGAGGATGATATTCGCCATAGGAAACTGGGTGAATTAGAGGTTGCTACACCCCCTTCCTAAATGGTTGATAGAAGTTTTTCGTTAATTACCTATGGATGGTACATTCAACCAAACGACACCTTTGAGTCGCCTAGTTGGTGCCAAGAGAACATACTCGGTGGATTTGAAGTTAGCAACTGATCGATGTCCCTTCTTCCTCCAGTATGCAGTCTTAGATGCTTGCTTTGGCCCAACTTTTTCCCAAGGAGTGTCTCTGTCATTGACAGGACATCCATTCCTAGTGGACTGGGTGCAGACACCCGATTTACTAGTGTGGTTCTTCATAGGTCAACCGTTGGGGTATTCCTCTTCCTGGCCTTTGTTTGCGTTAACCCTGAATGCTTTGATATGGTTAGCAGCAGACAAGGGGTATCCTCAGCAAGTCTTTAACTATTACGCAGTACTCGGTGACGATGTTGTCATGGCCGACGAGCGCGTCGCCGCTGTCTACCTGGAGACCCTTTCCCTCTATGACATTCCTGTTTTGAAACATAAGTCATTAGTGTCGGATAGGTGGCATCAGTAGGCGTAGTATTAGTACTTTCCTACATCGGCAGTCTTCTAGCATTTCTAGGTTGCTGAAGATGTTCCAGAAACGTTCCATGCCTTTTTGATTTATGGCTATGACGTGGTAGGCCGTTGAATCCGTACCTCAAGGGCGCTTTACTTTAGTAGACTATCCCCCCAAGGAGACAGCACTTGACGAGCTCAAGTTATTCCCTGACGAAGTAGTAGTTAGGGATTCAACGCGAGATTTCTTATAGTGGACTGCCCTAAGGTCATGGGTCCAATAATGGCTCGCATACTTGAGGTGGTATCACCTGATGATATGGTCGCCTGAGGTGTCCATCCAAGATTTCTTTAACACTCCGGTTGTGAACCGTCATTGGAAGTTTGAGATGACTAATCCAACATTAGTTCGTTTCGGGCTTTTATGGCGTGTTTATGATCGTTTAGCGGAATGGGGTCTTGACTACAAGGTTCCTATCCTTGAGTCGTCACTTATGTCCGGCAACGGATATGTGGTGATGGGTGGAGTCACTAGAAAGGACTTCACGTTATTAGCATTTTGGGTTGACCAACCCAATGCTAGGAAATGGGTGATCACTATCCGACCTTCGAAGGGTCTGCCCCCTTCGTCCATCAGTCGTAAGAATGACAGCATCTCCGGTCGCCAATTCTACTTGGACTTCCAATGTTGGAATCGGAAGACCGGTGCCTATGATTCTGAGTACCGTTAGGTGCGAAAGGGATCTGGGCATTGCTCGGAAGAGGGGGGGATTAGATAAGAAAGAAAGGTCGACCTTTGTTTACAGAGCGTAGATTATCCCCGAAAACAACGTTCGACTCGCATGTGAAAAGAATATAGCTGAAGTAGCATGATTGGAGGGAGCTTCTTAGCGCTTAAGCTATATGCTTAACTTCCCCATACGCTACGACCTTTCTTCTCTTATGCAATTTCTAGTTACAGGGAAAGATCACTCCTAAAAGAAATGTAACACCCCGATCCCTCTCGAGACCGGGAATTCTATTAATCAATCTAATCGCAACCCAATTCCAAACCTGGGCACAATTTTTAGGGAAAACGGACGAAGTCTCCTCTATTTCTAGGCAAAATGTAAACCTGTGATAGCATATAAGTGGACCAGTACCGTGTCCAACCATTCACAATTCCTCGAGGCCATCCGAGCCTCGGTTCTCAACAAATAAACACAACAAGCATATATATATTTCCAAGTACCCAGACTGTTCTAACTCTTTTCCTTTAGACAATTACATATATGCATTGAAGTTAAGCTATACTAACTGAATACATAAACTAACTTATCATACCACTTCAATAACCTAGTTAAACTTAAATTACATTCCTTTTAACACTAAATACATACAATACATGAAAACATACATCTTTGCATCTTTCTACCACTCAACCACATAACACGCAAGACAACTCTTCAAGTACAATCTATCACATAACCATGAACTTGCCAGCTAACACCACATTTTCCTGAAATATGGTGGTGAGGAGTGAGTATACACAACATGTATACTTAGTGAGGGCAAAACAGATAACGAGGTGGAGAGAAAGAAAGTCGTGCAATGTAAATAAGACAGTTAAGCAATATATCCAATAAGAACAACAATCAATATAATCAGCAATACAATAACAATTAAAGAAGGCATTAACACAACCAATCAAAGCTATATCACACTTTGAAGGCTATGGTTCACTCATACGAGCAATGTACCATTTCACGAGAAATACATCAATCTCAAACTTGATGTTGACAATTATGACAATAAGCGCGCAACCACCTTATAACTTCCACTGGGTGTACTCCGGTTGTACCCCGACACATCTACGACCCAAATCACCCAGGGCGGCATCCCTAGCGAGAATGGGAATAGGACACGGAGCTAGAGCAAACTAACCCTAGCAGTCCGAGACTGCCCAGAGAGGCCCATCACTCACGCGCCTGACACTATGCAATGCAATATGAGATACAAGCAATAAACGAGCGATAGCACGAAAGTGCAGATTAGTGGCGATATATGAGATATCAAACATTTACAATCAATATTAGCATTCAATTAACTTTTCAAGCATGTTTATCATTAATATCAACAATAACAGCAATTAAACAAGTAATAGCAGTTCAAACATGAAAATGACAAATATTACTATTCAATCTCTAACTTCCAAAGGCAATTATAAGCAAACGAGTAGGATTGGGAAACCGTCTTCACTACCCTCCTCCAGGCACTACAAGGCACGTTTCTATGGCACGAAACCTCACTTTCCCAACCGAAGCCTGAAAGTCCACCTACTGCGTTTGAACTACAGCTATGCTAACCGGTCGCTCAATCAACGCCGCAACAGCGCCGAAAGTGCTTCCATGCCCTCAATAGCCAAACCCCCAACTCAATTCGAGCACGGTCAACACTTGGTCAAACGGCCCCTTTACATTTCATTGTCTAATTCTCAATTTTAACAAAGGCTAGTCCATTTTTATTGCATATTTAATCTTTCCAATACTAATGGCACCTAACCAAATCAAGAAAATACAACTCGGATAGAAATTCACAAAATCAAGGGTTTACTATTCATCATCTTCCCGAATTTTATTTTCTATTTCTAGCCGTAAAAATCTCTAAATAGCTATCAAAGAATGCTCTACGATCATTTGAGAACCTAATCCAAGCAACAATAGGCATTTAAACACGTTATAGAACAAATCTAAGAATTTTATCAAAATATTCAACTGAATTAAAATGCAAGAAATAGCATGAAACCCTCACCTTAGCCACTACTAGACACTAAAAAGACAACGTTGAATGGCCCGGAAATGATCCTAAGCAAGCTCAAGTGAAGATTTGTTGATTTGTTTTGAAATTTTTTTTCTTTCTTTTTCTCTTTCTTTTCCTCACGGCTTCAAGCCTTTCTTTTCTTTTTTTTTGTTTATATTTTGCTTATTTAGGAAAAGATGACAAGAAGTCAAAGGTCAAAGCTTCGGTCAACCCGCTAAACCAAAACAGCTATGCGCGACCTTACGAAAATGGCCATAACTTTTTCTAGAAAACTCCAATTCACGAACGGTTTGAAGACTCAGAAACTAGACTCATAGAGCTTTCCAACCATATATAATTTGCTAACTAACTCTTCCCCAATTGGTTCAGATTTAATTCCAAAGTTGACCCAAAATTTGACTAACTTAACATTGCATTTTTTTATTTCTAATCCCAAGTTTGCCCTTTATTAAACATTTCAAAAATTCACACCTTGTCCTAGTTGGTCAATGTAGATGAAAAGTCAACTAGTTTGGTCAAAGAAGGTGAAAGGTCAATAAAATTCAATTTAAATGAACTTTAAATGCTATTAAATACATGTCAGGTTCGGGGTATCACAAGAAATCTGTATCGTATATACCACTACAACCAAAAGGGGGAAGGTAAAGAAACTTCTTGCTACTTAAAATCTCCATACTTTTCTAACTAAAAAAATGTAAAATAACATTGGCTTTTTCCTCCGACTAGAAGGGGATCTTGTTCACGGCGGATTCAAGATCCTCAAATGTGGCTTTGGCTTCAACTATCTCATTTGTTCTTTTTTTTTTAAAGAGCCAACCTGTCTTTCAATATATTGGCAATTACCTTAGTCATTCTCTTATACAGTGTAGTCCCCATAGCAATGGGCCCTGGTGTAACACCCCGATCCCTCTCAAGACCGGAAGTTCTATTAATCAATCTAATCACAACCCAATTCCAAACCCGGGCATAAAATTTAGGGAAAACGGACAGAGTCTCCCCTGTTTCTAGGCAAAATGCAAACTTGTGACAGCATATAAGTGGACCAGCACCATGTCCAACCATTCAAAATTCCTCAATGCCATTCGAGCCTCGGTTCTCAACAATTAAACACAACAAGTATATATACATTTCCAAGTACCTAGACTATTCTAACTCTTTTCTTTAGACAATACAAGCATGCATTGAATCTAGAACTTACTAACCTATACATAAAACTTAAATGACTTTTCTTTACAAATTGATTATATACATCTCATGAAAGTAAAATCTTTACATCTTTAACAACTCAAGCCACATAGCACGCAAGGAAACTCTTCAAGCACGATCTATCACATAACCACGAACTTTCCAGCTAACATGGTGTTTCCTAAAATGTGGTGGGGAGGAGTGAGTATACATAACACGTATACTTAGTGAGGGCGAAACAAATATCGAGGTGGAGAGAAAGAAAGTTGTGCAATGCAAATAAGACAGTTAAACAATATATCCGATAAGAACAACAATCAATATAATCAACAATACAATAAACAATTAATAAAGCATTAACACAACCATTCAAAGCTATACCACACTTTGAAGGCTATGGTTCACTCATACGAGCAATGTACCATTTCACGAGCAATACATCAATCTTGAGCTTAATGTTGACAACGATGACAATAAGCGTGCACGGTCAACTCTTGGTCAAACGACCCCTTTACGTTTCTTTGTCTAATTTCCAATTTAACAAAGGCCAGTCCATTTTTATTGCACATTTTATCTTTCTAACATTAATGGCACCTATCCAAATCAAGAAATTGCAATTCGGATCAAAAATCCGAAACTATTCATTTTTACTATTCACGTTCTTCCCTAATTCAAATACGCAATTTCAGCCGTAAGAATTGTTAAATAACTAAAAGAAATACTCTCTGAACCCTAAGGAAGTTATTTCAAGCAATAACAGGCATTATAACGCAATAAATATCAAATCTGAAAATTTGAAACAAAAATCAAATTCAAATAAAAATACACAAAAATGTGAAAACCCTTACAGAGATTGAAGATGAAGGCTTGCAAGGACCCGAGCCACGATCCTTGTCCAATTTCATGCAAGATTTTGGCTTAAAAATGCAAAATCAATTTTTTTTTTCTTTTTCCCTTGAGTTTCGGCCATGGGGGGGACATGGGGGAAGTTTTGGCTTTTGTTTTTGAGTTGATTTTGTCTTGTTTTTGTTTTATAAGGTGACAAGGGCATTTTGGTCATTTTGCAAAGTCAAGCTTAAGTGAAAATATGGTCAAACAAGCTCATTTAATTAGAATTTAGTCTAATTTAAGTTAAAACAATGCAATTAAATAAAAAACAACTAAAACTAACTCAATTAAGCTAAAAACACTATTCACTAAATTCAGGAAATATTTCTCTAACTCTCGTTTTCAATGCGATACGATCAAGCAGTCAATAAACGATTACAATAAGTATGGTAAATAATAATATCAAAATAAAATTTTTGAAAAGTAATTTAGTTTAAAATTCACTCCGGCTCAGAATTACTTTTCTATTTTGTTGAAAATAAAGTAATTTAAGTGCAAGAAAATAAATCCGAGTTTTGAAAACAATCAAAATAGTTAATACTCATTTAAAATAATTATTGTAAGTATTACTGAAATACTTTTAAAAAGAAATATGAAATCAATGCAAAATAAATAAACTAAGTTAAACAATCAATTAAATGCATCTAAATGCCATTAAATGTGTGCCGAGTTCGGGTTATTACACCCGATCTAGTGAGGTTTTTCTTTTTTAGGAATCATTGCTAGGAAGAAGGATTGAATTGTACCAGGTTTACCCCTGTTTGACTTCAATTACCATATGGAGATGGAGATCGTCCTTAATTATGTTCCAACACTGCCCCTAAATTAATCAACCAAGTAGAATTTGAAGTTCAGTTGGAATCCATCTAGTCGTCTAGTTTTTTTACTATGAATAGCCCCCCGTTGTTGATAGATAGCTTACTAGATTGAAGAATTGTTTTTCCCTGAAAACTTTTTAAATATTTGATAGACTGTTGCTATATGATGTTGGCTTGATAAGATGGATAAGTGTGAGAACAATTTCATAACTTATGTCCTTATCTCCTCATGCTGAACCAAAACCCGGCCTGTTGGGCATTTCAAATTGATAAAAGTGTGGATTCTGCGTTTCTTAATAGATGCGTGGGAAAAAGAAAAAACCTTTTAACCAAAACTGTCAAGATTGTAGGCGCAGCGGCTCTCCTACCCTTCTTGATTTAAAGCTGAGCTTCCAATCTTCCTTTTCTATTCACGTGTTTTCTGCTTGTTTTGTACTGATATTTCCTTCACCTTATGAATCTTCAGTAGGGCCTTCAGTCGTTTGTTGAATTGCTACTGCTACTAGTACTAGTAGCAGTAGGCAGGAGCTTTCAAATTCCTGGAAGTTTCCTCAATCAATTGTATACATTCTGCATTCAGAAGCCATTATTGTTGATCCATCCTCAAAAGTATAGGGCTTATCCTTGGTTTTCATTAATATAGGTCTATGATCAGCCCTTCCAAGTAGTGGTAGGAATAGATTCAAGTAAGATAGATTCGTTCTCCATGATACCTTCCCGGTCCTTTCCCGGATTCTACTCAATCTTGTCGATTAGACCATGTAAAAACCAAATTCTTTAATTCCAGTTAGATTATACTGAGTAGTTCTCTAAATGTAGACATGAGACGATCAGCAGATCTTCGACCACACTTTTATCTTTATCTAGTTAAGGGTGAGTCTGATCTGGTTAGAATCCTCCGTGTAGAAACATTCCATATCCAAATTGTTAGTTCCTGCCTTTTTAATGCAGGATAATCTTTGTCCATATAGATTGGGGATGTCAATCAATGAGCCAGAGTTTTTTGGTATGCCCAATTTTTTCTAGTAAGGAGTCGTTAGTTTCATTGTTGGAAAGCGAGGCCTTCATTCTCTTCTTTTGAATCAGGCCAATTTTGAGTTTATTAAAGGGGTGTTGGAATAGGGATAAACACTACTGAAAGCGACTCTAGTAGGTATCCTTGGCTTAGTTGGCTGGGCTGCCCAGTGGAATTTTCTGTAATAATAGTCAATCTAATCTTGTTCTACTATCCTTCTCATTTTCTTCCGTTTCCTAAGCCGAATATGTTCTAGGAGAAGTTTATTCATAAGATAACCGGTTCATCCTAACCGGGACTTTTTGTCTCTTGAGTACTTTACAAATAGGGGAGGCAATTTCGATGTATCAGTCAGAATCACTAGCCATTTTGACCGATCCTCTTCCTCCTCATTTCTTGTTGGAAATAAGTTTTCATTGACTCACTTTCTAATTAGGAGTTTCTTAGTTCCGGGTGGACTCGTTTACCTTTGTCAATCATTTTTTCTTTATTATTGTAGAACTGTTGAAGTGGTAGATCTTCTTGTAAGATTTCACTTTGGTTATTCTGAATTCTATCCTTGATAGAGTGGATTTCAACTTCCCGTATCTTGCTTCTTTCTTTCAGTCCTCCCACCGCGTTGATAGGTTTGTATCACCTCCCTAGGTTGGCTTTCCCTCTGTGTCAATGGAACATCTAAATTCCTTATATTCTTTGTGGGATTATGTTCTAGTTGTTGAGACTAAACAATCGTTCTTTCTTCCATGGCGAATTCAAAAGTAAAGGCTGATCAGGTTTACTTCTGTCTGATTGGAATTTAGTAGTTGGATAGGTTTGTTTTGTTTAAGACATCATCCCCCAGTCGTATTCATTACAAGGGTAGTTGTTCATAGTCCAAAGCCTATGTTTGCTATATTATTGAACTCTTTTCTCCAACTAGGAGTTGTCAAATCGATTAGGAGCCTCATGTATGTCAAGTTCTACACGGATACGTGCACAAGATAGGTTTGCCTATGTATATGTCGCTTTCTCCTCACCAGTTCAATTGCTAAAATGGGTCTTGCCTTTTCTTTCAAAAATCATAAACCTTCTTTAATCTCTCCGCATACTCGTCCATCGTCCAGGAGGAATGGGATTTGGCCATAAGCTATAAGGGGCGAGGTGGTTGGAGGTGAGCTAAAGTGGAATGACGGGGATTGAATGGCCTGGAAAACTGGTAGGCTTTGGGGCGAGCTATGGACTACATTAGATATAGGTTGAAATGGCGAGAGCTGAGATTACGATGATGCTTGGGAAGAAGCAGACCCGATAGTGCCGAGAATCGAGGAATGACCATATACTCTTTCCCTTACGGGACTCATGGAGTAGCATATTTTGAAAGAGGAAGACGGGGGGTGAGAAGCCATAGCAATATTCTATGCATTTCGGCCCTCAGGTTCTGCATCATGATCCACCTAATATAAGTATTGTGACTGGCATATGGATTTTGAGAATTTATGGGAGGGGACTTTTGTGGATTTATGAAGGCGGATATGGGAGAACTGATGTTCGGAGGATTATAGAGTGACGAATGAGCTACTTGGGATTGCGGGAATGTCGAACGTATTGCAGACATGCCTTTTGATATGATTTTCGCTGATTGGATTAGTCTTCCCGTCATCTTCTCTAACCTAGTCAAATCAAGTATGACTGATTCCGAGGTTATCTTATTGACCAGGGGTGAGAAAAAAAATGGAATTGAATATGAAACGATAACTAGTGCATGAATTTCCTATCAAAGCCCTTGAACTAACCTTTTAGGCACGAAGGGCATTTTGAGGCAGAATCTTGTGGATTCACTAAGCACCCATATATTGATTTGTTGAAAACGGCTCCTTCGTCTACCACGCCTATTTGTATTGCTAGAATTATGCTTACCGATATGCAATTAACTAAAGAGGACGTATAGCCGGGCATTCTGGTCTTAAGCAAAGCCGTCCTACCACCCCCGCTCGATCTCCAGTACTAAAGTCAAGTCATTGCTCATTCCTGCTCATGCTTGTTATAACAATTCCCTTTCCTATTAGACTTGTCTAAGAAAAGATGCATGAGCCGCTCTTTCTCTTATATACACTTACACTATTTGAAGATAGTGATTTGAATGCCTATCCTCTGCCTATGTGCTTGCTTTTACTACGTGCCCGCCTTGAACTACTGCAACTGCACATACCTTTTTTGACTCTATCCAGAAGATAGCTTGAACTGGCATTATGACTACACATATATAGCCAATATAAAGAAGTATTCCCAAGCTGGAGAGGTAGTAGAGGAGAGAAATTGAAGTGGATCTCCTATTTATATTCGACAACTTGAAGAGGGTTGATAGCTGACTGCTAAAGCCAAATTTTCATTAAAAGCGATTCCTTCGCTCAAGAACTAGACTCAAGCGATTGTGCCTACCAGTCAAGACAGGAAGGTGGGACACTTGCTAGCCTCTTGACCGAAGCGCCAACCCCCTCTCTAATGCGCATATTGAGACTGAGCTTGTTTGCATCTGATCTGAGCAGCAGATCCTCATACTAGCGGCTACTGTTATTGAACCTCCAGCAGCGGATCATAATGCCAGGGATTTGTTCACAACAGAAGTGAAACCTCAAACGGATCAGACAACTATGTTTAGCACACCAATAATTGATTTTTTTAGCTATCATATTCGATTCCTGTGTCTCTACTGATTTTAGTGCTCTGCCAAAGAAGTGGTTTGATCCAAAGTCGGCATGAAATCTAAGGCTGTTGAGCTCTTTGTCCGAGGACGATCTCCTAATTGCTAGTAAGAATCAAGCGCCAAAGTCCAAACTCATTATTTGACGGAAGCTATTCGACTGAAAGGCTGATCTCCTGACTCGACTAAAAAAGAATGGACGCACCCTGCCCCAAGCAAAGGACTTCGTTGGAAGAAGAAAAACCTCAACCCGATCAAAGAACTGAAACCCAAGATTGATGGGTTTCCTGCTGTGACCAATTTTGTAGCCTTAGCTTGAAAGATAGAGAAGGCACCAAATGATTAGGTATACCACGTCATACCACGTCATGAACTTAACTAAAACCTACCTTATGTTTATTCTTCAACCAACTATCGGTCTAAAAGAAAAAAAAATGCAACATAGGTATGGAAATCACTTAGTTTCTAAACTATGGAAACATGGTTCTTATCTTGTTTTCTTTCGTTCGGGTTTTTTCTGCCTTGTTTTTGCCTAACAACCCAAAACTTCCCCCCGTATGTACGACCGAAAGAGAGAGAAATAAGCAATAAATTAATAAAAAAAGCAATCCTCGCTATGCAAGCTCAGTAGGGATATCGCTATGAGTTGATGCCCAGCCCATCTAATCTCACGAAATCGAACTTGATAGAATCCCTATACAAGCATCCGAACTCGCATTAGAATGTGCAAGAGACCCCCCAAAGAAGGTAAAGGCAGCAGCTCGGGAAGATAGCAAACCATATCATATACACAATTCGTCTTTATCTTCCTGGTAGCAGTACAAATAGGAGATCCAACATGACTCTATTAAGCCTTAAACAATCAGGGTTAAGCTAGCTCATTGCCATAAAGAAAACAGGAGCTCATACTTAGATCAGAGGACGCTCATCCCAGGCAGGCAGTAGGGGCTTATGGTCTGAGGTAAGCCTTCCTGTATCATTGGTAGGCAAAGGGGTAAGCGAAGATGGTTGTGTTTGTTTGTTATGTTAATAAGAAAATAGGTAAGTAAGCGCAAACAGTACGAATTTCTTTAAATGGATCCCTCTATCTTAATGACTCTTCTTAGGGAGTAGGATCTGTTGCCTAGGAGCTCAGAGAAAGGTAGCGAAGTAATATATTATTTTCAAGCAAAGAGGAGTTCGCACAAGCAATCGAAGTAGAATCAGAAGCCAAAAAAATTCTACAACTTGGCCTCTTCAACTACTTAGGCGCAAGATAAAAGATGATGGAGCAGCATACCGGAGGAAAACAAATGTCCTAATTCGAATAAAAAATACAAAAAGATAAATCAAATCTAAATAAACAATTCTTCGAAGAGGCATCAAGTTCACTAGGTTATTTTAATATAGACAACGTTTGGAGAACGGATGACTAGAACAGATCAGTAAAGGCCTTACTATGTTCCTTGTCAGGAATAGCGACCTTAGAGCTTCTACTACTATCGGCTACCTAACTGTCGGGAAATCAGGGGTTTTGTCAGAGAATCAGTGTCGTCGTGGTGCTACGAGATGGCGATTTATCGTATAGAAGAAGAGATCCGTGGACCTATTGATTGACTATAGATGTGAACCGATCGACCGCTACCTAAGAGAAGATAAGTAGTTCTTCTATCGAAAAAAGGCAAGGGGAGAACATGTAAAGGCTTGCCTAGATCTCGTATTTCCTACGTAGTCCGTCGGTCTAACCAACGATTCTCTTCTCAAAGTAATGGAGAGAGTCTTTTTCTTTTTTCGGTATGTAGCTTCGCGAGCTAGGAGCGCATCATCAGGGCCGGGTGAAAACGAACATAGAATCATGGCCCTTTTCTTCTTTCTTTTGTTTGTGTCCGGTTCGTTTTGTGTGTTTTTTTAAGGCTTATCCGGCTCTGGGGCATCCAATTCCTCTTCTTTCTTTTGTTACTGATCTCACATCGAGAGCAATTCCTTCTTGTTCAGGGTCATCAGATGAGAGATCTTCCTTCGACTCTGAGAAATCGGTCAAGCAGGAGGCTACCCTCGACTTACCTATTTCTCTATAAAAAAACCCCTTCCCAGAGGAGAGCAGAAGTTCCAGGATGAGTATGTCCTGAATTCCTGAATTTATTTTCATCCTGATCCACCATGGAATTTTTGGAATCTATAAAAACATTGACGGAGAGGGCTCATAATGATCTTTGAAAAGATCACAAGGTGCTGAAGGGATAGGATATGAGGGGTTTGTAGGTTTTTGTGAAAGGGATGCTCTTATCATGTTATTGCTGAAAAGAAAAAAAAATGCCTCTATTTGATGTCGATTCATTCACACTTCCATTCCTTGTAGAGGAAGACTAATGCTTGCTGGCTGGGAGCTGTATGAGCGGTAACGTCCACATACGGCTCCATGAGAATGGCGGTGGACAGAAATGGCCTTGTTGTACCCCACTCTCGTCTTCAATGGGGTCTGCTCTTTCTTTTTTGGGAGAGTATGCCAATATGATCTTAATGAGGTGCGGGGCTTCACATCCGATATTCGTTGGGCTTCCTTCTTCGGGAGCCTGCGTCCCGACATTTTAGTACAATAAACACCTCCGGCTAAAGACTAGTGGTAGGTGGTCCCGCAGAGCTTTCGAAAAAGGGTAGCCTAGTGTGTAAGCACAACGATGAACCGCGGCGAACCCTCAAATGACCTATTTAAGATTAGGAGGGAGATACTCAGTAGTGGTGACCCTTTTCACTCTTCCACGAACTGATACATGTACCGAATGCTCATATGGGAAAGTTGACTATTGGGTCTGGAACCTGGGGGGTTGCTCCGAGAAATCCTTTATTTCTCATCCACTCAGGGGGGTGCGGACACACCTGCGCAGATTACAGGTGACAATTACAAGAATGGCGGGGAAGTTAACAGTACCCGACGACATTCAGGGATGGATGTGGACCCATCGGGCAGGGATAATCATTCCGGTCCTGGGAGAGGTGGTGACCATTCTCAAGAAAGAAAAATACTGAGCTGAGAGAAGCCATATGAGTCACTGAAACGACGGCAGGAGGGCCCTTGATCTATCAATAGAGGGAGCAAAGAATGGGCTTTGCTCCCCTTTACAATATGAAGAAAGAAATAAGGGTCGAAGTTTAGACCGCTCACAGTAGTTCTACCTATAGAAAGGATCATAAAGAGGTGATCAGAATGGTACTTGAATCCATTTATGATCCCGAGTTTCCAGACATATTGCACTTTCACTCGGGTCGAGGCCGCCACTCAGTCCTAAGACGGATCAAAGAAGAGTGGGGAACCTTTTGCTGGTTTTTGGAATTCGACATTAGGAAGTATTTTCACACCATCGACCGACATCGACTCATCCCAATCTTTAAGGAAGAGATCGACAATCCCAAGTTCTTTTACTCCATTTAGAAAGTCTTTTACGCCAGATGACTTGTAGGAGGTAAGAAGTTACCTTACTCTGTCCCACATAGTGTATTACTATCGGCCTTACCAAGCAACATCTACCTACACAAGCTCGATCAGAAGATAGAGAGGATCTGACAGAAGTACAAAATTCTGATTGTTCAGAGACTCAGATCGGTTATATTAAGGACAGGTCCTATTGATGACCAAGAAAACTCTGGAGAAGAAGCAAGCTTCAACACTCCCCAAGACAACAGAGCCATCATTGTGAGGAGGGTAAAGAGCATCCAACGCAAAGCGGGCTTTCATTCCCTTGTTTCGTTGTGGCACACCCCGCTCCCCCTCCCACAAGCACCCCCCCGGCTCAGGGGAGACTAGAAAACGCCTTTCATTTTCCCCCATTCGTCAGCCTTTGCCATCTTCCTTAACAAGCCCTTGAGCCTCCTTTGCACCGCCTTCCTCATAGAAGCCGTCGACTTGACCCCGAAGGCTAAATTCTATGATAGAGAAGCCTATAATAATAATTGGGCCATGAGAGACTTTTTTAAGTATTGTAAAAGAAGGGGTATGCTGATAGAGCTGGGCGAGGAAGCGATACTAGTTATCAGGTCAGAGAGAGGCCTGGCCCGTAAGCTAGGCCCCTTAAAAATCCATTACTTAATAAGGATTTGCTATGCACGATATGCCGACGACTTCCTACTGGGAATCGTGGGTGCCGTAGAGCTTCTTATAGAAATACAAAAACGTATCGCCCACTTCCTACAATCTGGCCTGAAACTTTGGGTAGACTCTATAGGATCAAGAACAATAGCTGCACGGAGTACGGTAGAATTCCTCGGTACGGTCATTCGGGAAGTCCTTCCGAGGACAACTCCCATACAACTCTTGCGAGAGCTGGAGAAGCGTCTACGAGTAAAGAACTGTATCTATATAACTGCTTGCCACCTACGCTTCGCCATCCATTCCAAGTTTAGGAACCTTGGTAATAGTATATCGATCAAACAGTTGACGAAGGGGATGAGCGGAATAGGGAGTCAACTGGACACGGTTCAACTAGCGGAGATTCTTGGAACAGCTGGAGGAATAAGTCCCCAAGTGAACGTATTATGGGGGACCGTCAAGCACATCCGACAAGGATCAAGGGGGATCTCATTGTTGCGTAGCTCAGGTCGGAGCAAGGTGCCATCGGACGTTTAACAGGCAGTCTCACGATCGGGCACTCATGCCCGGAAGTTGTCATTATATACTCCCGCGTGGCGGAAGGCTAAGGGGGAAGGAGGGGGGCACTGGACGAGATTTATCAGCAGTGAATTCCCCATACAAATAGAGGCGCCTATCAAAAAAATACTCTAAAGGCTTCGGGATCGGGGTCTCATGAGCCGAAGAAGACCCTGGCCAATCCACGTGGCTTGCTTGACGAATGTCAGCGACGGAGACATCGTAAATTGGTCTGCGGGCATCGCGATAAGTCCTCTGTCATATTACAGGTGCCGCGACAACTTTTACCAAGTCTGAACGATTATCAACCACCAAATCCACTGGTCTGCAATATTCACCCTGGCCCGCAAGCACAAATCCTCGGCGCAGAATATAATCCCAAAGTACTCCAAAGACTCAAGTATAGTAAATCAAGAAGGTGGTAAGACCCTTGCAGAGTTCCCCAATAGCATAGAGATTGGGAAGCTCGAATCCGGTCAAGATCCGAACAACAAGGCTATACTTTAGTCTAGTCATCTTTGTTTTTTTTTTCTATTAGTTGCGATGTGAAAAAACATTTACTTATGAGATTAGTTGAGTAGGCTTGCCTTAGTTGTCTGCTATAAGATAGCTAGTTTTGGGGCTTTCGACATAAAAAAGCCTTTCCGGCCCAGAAGTTCGCTTCTAGCGACTAGCTTCTACCACTGTTAGTGCTTGGACTTGAAAGCAAGCTAAAGCTACCTTGAATCAATCAATGAATGAATTAAAAAAACCACTTACCGAGGTTTGAAGACGCTTGACCAATGGGAAAGATTTGAAGATGCTCGACCGATAGGGAGAGGAATGGAGTACGGAGGACATGTTGGTTTGAGGACCCGTTGGTCAAAGGAAAAGGAAGGTCCTGATTTCGGGATAGAGCCATATGAAGCGAGAATGTCACGTACGGTTCCTTTGAGAAAGGTGTGATACCACCACCTATCAGGCTCGACGAGCGATCCACGGAGCTGCATCCTTACTCACCTGGTCTATGCACATTGCTCTTTCCAGGAGGTTGGCCGCCTATCCTAGATCTTCCCATTTCTAAGAAGATTCTGGGCTCGATCTGGTTTAGTATCAAGGTGATTCTGTTTTTGTTCCTATATATATAGGTCCGTGCAGCATTTCCACGATATTGTTATGATCAACTAATGGGACTTGCCCGGAAAGTGTTCTTGCCTCTATCATTAGCTAGGGTAGTCACCGTTTCTGGTATTTTAGTCACCTTTCAATGGCTCCCTTAATTATGTGCGAGGAATTGCCCTATTGTGGGAAGCGGGCTATTCCCCGAAAATGCCCCGAACGTTGGTTCATTTGTTATTGGTGCTAAAAATCTTCCTTGCTCATGTATGCAACACTCATCAAGTCAGCAGTCCCTGTGAGTATTGTAACGAACCCCTTAACCAGGTGGCGAGGGACTGGTTTTCGCCCTCAGAGAACCAAACTTTCGATCTACTCGGGATAAGCGCAGATGAGGCGGCGAGGGAACAAAGGCTATCAAGGGCTTTTGCAATCTCTCTAGAAATAATACTCTTGGGTATTACATTAACAGAATCCGTCTCGGAGCATGGGTGGCAGTTAGGCTAGAAAGGAGGAAACTTAACCTTTTTTCAATAAATAAGCCCTACTCCCTAAGGGCCTTCTCTCTGATAAAGAAGTAAATGAAATAATCTCACATGAAAAAAAGGATCCTTGAGCGAATTTGTGTAGTGATTTTTCCCTTTATTGTTGGCTATTTGTGGCGACTCATTCTTTTCAAGCTTTTTTTGATAACTCATACTTTCGAACCATTTTTAGATCTCTCATCGTCCCTCTATCTGTTTATGGATTCTCAGCCAGTGGATTTCTCTCTGAATTTCTCTTTCCCCCCTTCCATTAACCAAGATGAAATATTTCAGGAATTGGATAGGGAAGGGCATCAGCCTATAGAGGGGGATCCAAGTACCCCAGACTCTGATTTGTTTGACCTCGATAAAGAGGGGGATAAAATCACCTTTTATGAAGATGCCATTTACGACCTCGTCCATAAATTAAGGGAAGAGGAAAAAAGGCCACTCGCCGACGAGACACACAAAATAAACCAAGCTATTGATTGAGTCAGGGAGATTTTGAGTACTCCAGACAAACAAGAAAGTGAGAATCTTGGAGTAATAGCCAAGGAAATATCAGAAAATCGCCCGATGAGTCGGGCATATTTTGATTTCAATCTATACCTCGAAATAGAGGTAAAAGATGATATTACTGGAGTGACTGAAGATGAATTGATAAAAGACCATCATGAGGGGAGTTCTATTTCATAGTCATAGTTGGATCCCCAAAATGTTCCTGGACCACATGCATACATCCGCAAGTAACCTTAGTGCAACATGGCAAATTTCATTGAGAGGAATCAACAAAGAAAAGAAAAACAGGTCAACATCTTAATATGTATTTGAGAGATTATCCTCGGGCTGAGGAGTGTCCACATGAGTTCGTTAAGGTGTCTACACAGGAACAAAAACCTCTTTTATATTCTATCGAGAGTTCGGATTGCTCCACCTAAGTAGAACGAAAAAGAGGAATTGGAAATTCAAAGGGGGAGCCAGAAGCTTCGCTTCCGCTAGCTTGCTGACTCTCCTAGTTAGAAGAAGGCTCTTTGGCGAATTCTTTAGATCTGGGTAGAGTCTCGCTCAGTAAAGAGAGTTGTAGATTCGTAAGATCATGATAAAGTCCCCTTTACTTGATATTATATTAGTAAAGCCAACGTGTGCTACAACTAGCATAGCAGCCTGCAGAAAAGGCTCTAAAGCCTGTACTCCTAAGTTGGAACAACAAGCAAGGGATTGAGCTTTAGAAAGATTTTATTAGTATTAGTAAAGGATGCTATAGACTAATTATTGCGAGCAATAGTGTGAAAGCATTAATTGTCTAAACCAATACAATACTAATAAAGAAAGGAATTATTATCACTTAGCGCTTGTGCTAAGGAGTGAAACAGCTTGACCATAAGGAAATGAAAGTATTAATATATTCTTTTTAGGCAAGACCTGCACCTTGCAAGACCAACATCTCTCTCGTTCTCCTGATCCATCTGAATTTGTATCACACAGAGCAGCCAAGACCAGTAACAGAATCTTATTTCTGTTCTGTACCCATATTCAATTGTTCTAAACCAATTGTCAATTGAGCTTGTTACTCGTCTTAAACGACTATCATTTCCTCTTTTTCTGCACTAGGATGATCAACTACATATTTTCGGCAAGATGACCTGCATGATGCTTTCAGGTAGTCCCGACTTCATGATCTCTCTCTCGTTTAGAACCAGTCGTTTCCCTTCGTCCTGAACCAAGAACAGATTGTTTTTTAACCTGGTTTAGAATCCTTCCTTCTATGCTTAATGTACCAAAGTCCAAGTATTGATGTTAGAAAGATTATTCTTCTCCGAGATCAAGAGATTCATATGTCTTCTTCTTCTCCCTATTTTGATAATAACAATAAAGAACATATCGAGCTAACTAAGTAAACAAGCTAAGCTTGTCCTCTATACGCCGTATATCAATGAACGAGGGCACTAAATGAGCGATTCAAGCCAGATATCCATGAGAGTGAAAGCACTGACGAAAGCGAGACTAAAATGATTGATGCCTCTGCCCCCTCCTGATGAGACCTCCTACCGGGATACTGTACTTTTTGAACTATGATGCTTCGAGACTAGACTCAACCAGGTCACCTGATCGAGATGAGTAAGTCAATACATTAGGGTTCACAGTTCAAACAAAGGATTCACAAAGGGGCTCCAAGGGCTTTAAGCTGGGAAGTACTGATGTAGGTTCCGAGGCCTGCTTCTGAACCAATACCAGCCTCCCTTTCTAAGCTGGGATCTACTTCTCGGCTTGCCTTGTTATTAGATAAAGGGGCAGGGGCTGGCGTTGTTCTCTAATCTTGATAATTGAGTGAAGAAGTTCTAGTAAGAGCCATCCTACACTATGAAACCATGCTGCATCGGTGTTTTCAGGGACTTCCAGGCCTATTAGATTAGGTCAGGTTCGTAGATTGGGTACATAGAAAGGGGGGAAAGGACACTAACAATTACTAAAAAAAGACTTTCCACAAGGAATTATTATCGCTTAGCGCTTGTGCTAAGGAGTTAGCGCTTTAGTTTTCTCGCTGCAGTTGATGGAGAAGCATTGAGCAAGGCAAGGAGTCGAGGTAGTGTTAGCTACAATCTCTGCCCTCTTCATCTCCTAGTCAAGTTGTTCCAGTTTGCCGGCTAGGAACCGTGGGAGTGAATCTTTATATAATCTCATTGACCCATTAGAAGCAGCCTTTGGGGAAGCTATACCATCAGTTACAAAGGAAGAAGGGATGAACCTGCACCAATAAGAGATCTCTTTCTTGTTCCTATGCCAGACCAGCCAACAAAGGAATCAATGAAGTACGTGATCCCAGATCTGGATATTCAACACCACCTGCCATCTCGCCTTTCTCATTATTATTATCAAGAACATTGGCTTCTTCCTCATTTATAGCAGCATTAACTCGTTGCACTTCATGGTCATCCAGACTAGGCACAACCAAAAACCTCGCAATCACATGTTGTTCTTTCTTTTTTGTTTTGATCTGTTTGTGTGACTGGCTTTATACTCTCAATTGCTTTCAAAGTCTCACCCTAGCCTGTAACTGCTTTTTCCTTGGCTCCATTAGGGTTCGTAGTATCATCTTGCAAAGGTTCTTTGCCTTTATTTAGAACAGGTCTGGATTTGCATTCATCTAGGTTGTGGCCTCTCATACGACATATTGAGCAAGACTTCGGGGGATTCTCGTAAATGATTCGTTGTCAGTGCCAAAACTTTCCCACCCCCAGCCAAGATTGGCCATATCCTTCAAGAGATCAACCAATACGTATACTCTAGCAACACTAGGCCTTGTAAGATTTTTGATTGGGGCGTCCATTGTAAGAACTCAGCTGAAACCTCAATACTGTGTATTACCCGCAGATTTATTACACGACATTATTTGGTCTAGTTTAGTGATAGAGGTAGGGCAGCTTGATCAGGAGGGGACTGGCTTTTTATGCGACAAAAGCCTTGTGTCGCAGAATGATCCGAGACTCCTTCTATGCCTATTTCCCTCGGAGATAGACATATTATTGTACTAATACAAAGAAGGCATATTCAGGGCCAAAAAGATAACTTCTACTTATTGGGACCCTACTAGGGGAGGCCTCACTTTATTTAGATTTATGCCTGGCCGCAGGAAGAGTGAACTAGTCTCTTAGACAATTAGTAGGGCACCCTACTCTTTCCTGTAGGAACAATAAATAGCCGACTAGTCTATTACACAATCTTATGGTATATCTGGTTTCTTTCCTTTGTGCTTGTATCGCTTAACTCTAGCAACATCAACTCATCCCCCTCCCAACTCTTACACAATCAGTTGTGGAGGACTCGGATAGGTCCCCCTCTTCTGTATATTTTAAGTAACTCGGAGATAGAGCTAGTATTGGACCACGACCTTTACTTTTTTTTACAAAACTAACCTCACATAGATTTCTTGCAAGAAATGGGCCGATACAAGACATTCCTACACGAGAGATATCCCAAGAGAGTAGATTTGCACGTGGAAGAAATCCATATAATAGTATGGCATAATCTATGATTCAGATACTCAAAAAATGACCAGACTATAAAGCACTTATCTCACCTTGAAATAAAGGAAGGTGGGCAGATACGAAAATCCTAACAAAACCAAACGCACGCCTACTCTCTTATTTAGAACAAACAAGGCGCTTTGCTCGGTCAGAGATAGAAGGCTGCTTCCCTGCCTTGAGAGGAGGTATCAGAGACAAAGACTCAAAAAAAGCCTATCTTTGTCCCACTTCTGAAATCTAGTGTAAATCTCCCCCTCTCTATGAGTGGAAATGCACTCGATCTGTCCATCCTCATACATTATTCTAGTAAGGCAGCGCTTTTAGTATGATGTTTCGGTATATTCTTCCTAGTCAGGTTTTCATACCTTAGATGCCCTTTTGTTCTTACTAGTACTTGATTTGACGTGACAGGCCTCACACTGACGAGTCTTCGGCTATAGAGAAGGCCCTATGAAGTAAATAGATAGACTCAGATCTGATCAGAGGATGCTTCTCATTCATGCCACGAAAAAGATAGGAAAAAAATGGCTTACTCATTGACGATGGGGATCGAACACCTTCCTAAACTATGGATAACACGGGACAACCAGCTTGCGGTCAAGGGGGAGCGGCATTCTCGGGCTACCCCTGCCTTTTGGATAAGCGTGCCAGTAGCAGCGTCACAGTCTCTAGCCTCGGTTCCCATAATCAAACTACCCTCGATCTCAACCCCTATTTTGAAATAAAGACTCTGACTCCACTGAGAAGGATTCTCGTGCCAACTATTATGTTCAAAGATAGGCCTCAACGTGACTTTAAAGCTATTATTCTCGATTGAAATTTCCATAGATAGAATATAAATTAGGCCATCTCCTCAGAGGCGGCTTTGGCTGCGTCTTTGCCTATTCTCATCTGAGATAGCGTCTCATGACACCCATACCAAAAGAAGTCGTTGACCCAGCTACGATCAGCACTTCCCCCATAATGAGAAAATGGCATCCCGAAGAGTCTTTATTTTAAAATAGGGGTTGGAACCATAAAGTGTAACATTCGAATTTATGAGTTGGCCCCTAATTGCCCTGCTTCCAGACGGCGTACTCTCGACTTTACGCATTCATTCCTTCATCTCTTCGGGTGGACTCTTGAGATTTCCTCCCAAACCACGAAAGGTGTTGAAAGATAAGAGCCCTACTTTCTTGATCCATCTATGGGGAATCCCCTATTAGGTTAGGCATTGGGGCCCTCCAAAGAAAGACACTCAATCCTGTACAAAACTTAAACGTCCCATTATCACCGTCCCATTCTATGCAATTCAATCCTTTCCCAAAATGGAGGACGCTTAGTGACTGGAACAAACAACTTCCCTGGGAGGGAATGCCTCAAAGAGGCGATAAAGTCAAATGTCCTATAATCTTCAGCGACTCTTAATATTCCCTCGTGGAACTTTGTTGAGCTTCTGCTGCCTACTCTATCTGTTAGCCTCTTATTCTACACCAAATGCTATTATGGGGGGACCGATAAACCAGAAAAGCTGGCTCGAGAGACCTCAACTTGATAGGGAAGAAGCAGAAAAACCCCTCATCTTAGTCTTAACGTCAGATAGTGCCATAGCAGGGACTCCTACTATCATATCAAGAGATGGGTGGAGAGCGTGAGCCCATCGATTTACATACCTGCTATTTTATTTCCCTACTTCTTTCTTTTTGGTAGCGAGAGTGATGCTAAAATACCCTTTACATGTAGACACCCTTATATACAAATAACGATATCATGTGGGGGATACGCCAGGTTCACCAGGTTCTACCACATTTAATAACATGTTAACGAGCGTAATAGCTAAAGAAGGGCATAAGGAATAAGTTTCATACCGAGCATATGAGGCATACCTGTAAGACATTGGCTAAAAGGCCTAACGTAACGTGGCTACTTTTTCTATCCTAGCGTGTCTAATGGTCTAAACGAGCTAAACAGTCCAAACAAAGCAGTTTTAGATGAATTTTGAGTCCTATTTTAAGGCACATAAGCCCATGGAGTTCTAATGCCAGTTCCTAGCGATCCAGTTAGAGAAGTGGAAGTTGTGGGAATAGCAGTATCTTTTATATTTTCAATAGACCCAGTATCCATATTTGTATAAGTTCCAATAGAGAGATTCAAAATAGGACCAGGATCCTCTCAGGTCACCAGCAATCCTCTCATCACCACTTAGAATGCAGTTTACATCACCATCCCAGAGTCCCAAGAAGGTAATCAGGATGACAAGTTGAAGAAAAAAGCCGAAGAAAAGAAGGTAGCCAATTAGCTAGAGAGCTTAGAAGAAAAGGTCAAAAGCCTACAGGGGATCGACTCTTATGGCAGTACCAGTTTCTCTGACCTATGCTTTTTCCCGGATATGAAACTCCCCCACAAGTTCAAAACTCCAGACTTAGACAAATATGATGGAACAGGCTGTCCTTTTACCAATTTGAAAGTCTATTGTGGAGAATTGTGTTTATACGGCAATAATGAAAGACTACTCATCCAGCAATTCCAAAAAAAGTCTGACCGGTCCTGCTCAGAGGTAGTTCGTCCAGTTAAACCACAGTCGGATCTGAACATGGTCTAACCTAGCCACTTTCTTCCTATCACAATACAAGTTCAACACTGAAATGGCACCGGACCGATTCAAGCTCCAACGTATGCAGAAAAAGGGTAGCGAGTCATTCAGGGCATACGCCCAACGATGGATGGAACTCGTAGCACAGGTCAAACCCCCGATGGTTGAAAAAGAGATGGTCAGTGCTTTCCTCAACACATTGAAAGATCCATACTACTCCCACCTTATCGGGTACACTACGTCAAGTTTCGCAGACCTAGTCATAGTAGGTGAGCGAGTGGAAGATGAAGTCAAATTAGGGCGCCTAGTTGACATACACAAGCACTGCAGTTGCTGCTGGAACAGTCAGGAACGAGCACTATCCCGAGGAGGGTACAAACTAGAAGAACAAAAACCGGTCCAAAAGGAGGAAAAATTCAAGTCATACAACTGACAGATGTTTCGCTTTAAGACAAAAGATCCAAGATATCCGAGAACAACACCTGCTACGCTTTGAAGTTGAGAAAGAAAGTAATCCCAATGTAATCCAAAATCCTCTCCCGCTGCATAGGAATAGCAACAGTGCAGGACCTTCTAGTAATAAAACCAGCAGCAAGAACAGACGACCAGTCTCAGCTTATCACGCCACCTGGAACCAAAGTTCACTTGAGAATTGAAAATAGAGAATGATCTCCTTAAAATCAACATGGTTCGCTCGGCAGGCCCCTCAGAATCGAAACCATCTCAGCCCACTGGCACAACACAACATCAGCTAATATTCACACTTACTGCTCTTGCCCCTCAAATCAAGAATGGAACATTTCGGCCCGCTGCAACCTCTGAATTTCCCATCATCACCTACTCTTTGGATGGATCACCCATCTATCAAGGGAAGACTGAATCAGGCCACATATGGTAGGACATCTACGACTGTGATGATTGTTTCCAAAATGCACAAGAAACTGATCTCGAGCTCGAAGCCGAGAGAGAACGGAAGCCTAAGCCAAGAAAGAATCAAACTTATTAGCAAAAATGATGGGAACGATATGAAGCAGGAGATCCTGAGGTAGACCTTCTCGGAGACCCATCAAGAAAGTTTGATTATCTTGTCCTTTACCCGACGAAAAACATGGCGGCTCTAGCTCCACCTCCAATGATACCTCATCCACAGTGGTCCACTGGCCCTCCCACTGGGCTGGGCCCCATGATACGCCTACTCACAGAAGTGACCACAACTGTCAACTCTATACCTTGAGAGTCAATGGAAGAATCACCTCCAGAAGACCCTGACCAAAGCTATCGCATGATCGAAATGCAAGAGTATATCGAGCGGCAATGCATGAAGCAGAGAAGGGAAGACTAACGAGATTTAATCATTTCACATGAGCACAAAACTGATAAAGCGGCATCCTCTGGTAACAAAGCCCGAAGTAGGAAAGTTCGATCCATCCCAACTCATTATACCTCCGCGAACTCGTGTTCTGCTAAAGATTAAGGAGGAAGAATGTTTGCCTGAAATCTCCATGATAACATCAGCAAAGCCAAAGGCAACAAAACCATGGAATGGGTTCCAGTGGACAACATTGTTAAACATGGCCCTTCAACTCCTCACCCACTAAAAACTAACACTTGAGATAGATATGGCGTAGAGACGGCTAAAGATCGATTGAGGACCTCCACCAACCTAGCTAATAGATAACTTATCTCTTCCCGTTATCACCCTTACTTGAGTGAGGAACCCTTGCAAATAAGAGGTCCGAACGGTACCTCATTCTTTTATAAGAACCCTTCTTCCTTCACTTCACTGAAAGCCTAATAAGGGGGCAGATAAGACTGAAAGAAAGGTTACATCCGGGATATGCTCTCTTGTTCTCAATGATGTTAGGGATCCGGTTGTGATCAACTAATAGAAGTAGTGAGACTCGAGGGCAACTATCAGGCTTCTGTTCTAGTAGTACCATCAGAGGGCGTGGAATACAACAATTCAGCAAAGCTAGAATCAGGCTATTGGCTAACATCAAGGTATAGAGGGCGAAGAGGACTAGCAAAGAAGTGAATTCCTTTCCCTGTGCTGTGGTCGAGCAAGTTCTGTTTTAACATCCTTCTTGACTGAACTCGTTATTCGTTTAACATCTTCCTATCCCTATGTGGTTGTCAACGAGAAGGCTTATAGATAGCATAAAGATGGGCTACGGTACGAGATAGCAGAAAGATTACATCTGGGAGTTATCTATGAGAGTTCGCACATAGCCTTATTAATACTCATATCCTGGTGCTCAATAAGGTTCGGGGCATAAGCTGCTTCCAGAGCAGAGGTTGCGAAGCTAACTAGCCTACAAGCCAAAACAAGGGCAGTGTGTCGAGATAAAAGCAATAAAGAGCTGAGGAACGAAGAACTGCGGGTGGAAGCACTAGGAAAAAGCTAAATAGTTCAGTGCGCAATACAATATGGCTTATGTTACACAGATGAGGATCCCAGAGAGAGGGCTTTACTAATAATAGTAAAGGTAGGGAACTGAGAATACAACAATTAGGGTTGTCATAGAGTAGATCAGGCTCTCATCAGACCTAAGATGCTGATCTTACCCTTAGTGGTTATCAACTAGAAGGAAAATTGGTTGATCTGGAGTTGTCATAGATAACGGGGTCAGGAATCAATGATTCTTGCTTCTGACTTTCCACAGTTGAAGTGGAAAGGGGGCTGCCGATGCACGTCCGAACCAGTGACAAAGACAAATCTGTAGTTCTAAATAGGAAAGAAAGGAATCCGGTCTCCCCCCTGAGGGTAAGAAAGAAGGTCCCGATTGTAGGGTCTGTAAGATGGTATGGTTGCAAGCTAGCAAGACAATAAGAGAGAGTTCCCCTTATCAAGGAAGATGGGTTTTTTCTCTAGTGCTTTGCACTCTCCTAAATGTACTTACAGCTCAACGTTTTGTTGTCTTCCCTAAGTAAGGTAAGTAGGACCAAGGAAGCCTATCTCCCCTTTCTCATAATAGTAGTGAATCTCAATCATAGAAACAGAAACAGAACCTGGTCATTTTTTTTCTATGCCTATTTCTCTGTACAGAAAAGATGAGTTTAGTTACCTTGATGATACCACTTCCAACTCCAAATCCAAATCCAAAACATCTTAATACTGGTACAAGTGGAAAGTTTAGACCCCAGCCAAGTCAAGAAAGTGATTTTATGATATGAGCAAACCAGAAAGGGGAAGTGTAACCATAACCTCTTTTGAAGGCAAAGCTAGTAAAGCCAACAAGTTATGACTTCCCTTTTTTTTTAGATCCCTGGGATGTGGCTAATTTGTCTAGACCTATCGAAACAGTTAAATTGAAGTCCTTCCTTATTGATGGGATATTACCTTATGTATTAGCATATTCCATTCTAGCATATCTTATTTCCAGTAGTACATAAAACCCCTGAGTCTGTGGAAGCCAGTGAGGCTAGTGAAGAGGGGTATCCAATTACAATTATAGTTTTAGTTGCTTCTTTCTTCCTTACGTTTTGACTAAGGGCCTAAGGAATATGTTTCATACCAAGCGTACCTAAACTTACGGGAGACTACGAGTAATAATACTAATAGATATAAGGCGTCTACCAGTACTAGGCCTAGCATATTTTCTGTAGTTAGAAAGTCTTCCATGAAACTTACTAGTAACTATAGTCTAGTTGGGAGCCCTCGTAATCGTCTCTGACTCGCTAACCAGTAGCAAAGTCCCATTTTAATATGTCTAGTCTTTCTCCCTGTCCTGTAAGTGCTCTTGTAAAGGTGTAAGTGAATGAGCGAATGAGCAAATGAGCTATGTTTTAGACAGTTCCTTCCCCTCTAGAGTGCCACTTCATTAACAGGATTCAATCCCACCGGAATCCTCTGAGTCTGTCTACGGCGGAAGGATATCCAGTTTCAGCAAGGGACAATCCATACAGTGAGTAAGCGAGGAAAGCTAGTTTAATCATGTCCTCTGCTAAGCCTTTCTATGGTGATCCATTGTATAAGGGTTAGAGGGAAGAAGTGCTATAGATGTGTTAAGCCAGTGAAAAAAGCCAATTAGAGATCCATTTAGAGTTAGAATCTCAAATCGAAGCCTTTTTGGTAGTTTAGGCAGGGTCCTTTCGATTGAATGCAAGATGGTAGCGATCATTTCTACCGCTTCACAGGCTCAGGCAAACAACGGCGCCAATCCAACTAATAACAAGGGTTCAATCACCAGGCTCACAAGAGTCGGGGACAGAATGAGGGAGGGACACAGCGGGCACAAGAACCTACCTTGTAGTATCATCACAGAGATAAAGAAAAGCCAGAGACCCTATGGATGGGGAAGGGGTGAATCGACCTACCTACCCGACCTATCTATGCAGAGCTAGGTGGCATGACACGGGACCTACTTTTTTTTAGGGTCGCACAAATGGAGGTAGCATGTCTAGTGGATGAGGGTGAGGAACAGATTGTACTCGATGTCCCTTCATGAATGTGAAGGTTTTCTACTGAATGCAAAATTCAAGTACCGAGCGGGGAAGTGGAGGCTGCCACTATGGATACGGCAAGGAAGTGAAAGCTCACTCGAACAAAGGAAGATGAAGCGAAGAGCGGGCTATGGTTTCTCAGTGGAGGTTTGAAAGCCAGTTGCACTTCAAAATAGAGTTCTATATCTAGTCGCGAAAGAACAAGTGGTTTCTCCCGTTGATTACATCCCAGGGAATGGCTCTTATAGTAAGAGGTTTACTATGTCCCCAACTTCTCTTTATTAAGAGACTCGGTTGTGTACTATAAAAGAAATGGATTGTACTACAAGTGTTGATCCCAAAGAAAGCAGTTGGCTCTTCCTGCATCCATTAGCATGCTTAATGGTATCATGGTCTTCTCTTAGGTTTCTCTTGGATTCGGAATGAGAGCTATACGTTAGCACTTTTGA
Organism: Ehretia macrophylla; assembly: GCA_037974665.1. Taxonomy (NCBI): domain Eukaryota; kingdom Viridiplantae; phylum Streptophyta; class Magnoliopsida; order Boraginales; family Ehretiaceae; genus Ehretia; species Ehretia macrophylla. The sequence goes on along the minus strand of CM075768.1, from coordinate 47,232,264 downwards.
CTTGACTTTCTTACTTTTCCGGCATAATAGGTCTTGTCTCTTTACTGTCCTGGTCCTCTCTCTTTGCTGTTTTAGCTGAATAATCAATCTTAGTGCTTTGGGCCTTGTACTAGTCCGACTGTGCTTTCCTAGCCAAAGGCTATTCTTGATTTGATTTTGCTAGTAAGAAGGGCATCCAACATGCAGAGTGATGCTTCTATCATATATTACGACATGATAGTCTATTATTTCATTTTTTAGGAATCCATATAAATGTTTGGCTTAGTGTTCGTATCATAATCATAAGAGGTTGTTTTCTTGCAATTGAATCAAAAGGAACTGTTCTTACCTCAAAGGGAGTGCAACCAGCCTATCCATCATAACATAATATAGGAAAGTAAGCCCTCTCCCTTGTCAACTCCAAATGAATGCTTAGTTAGCCGTGAATGAGAACTCTTCTTGCTTGTTGGCAGGTAGCTCTATGGTTGGTTAGCTCGAAAGCGATTTCTTATTCTTTGACCTGAGGGGAAGAAAGCTGTGATTACCTGGGGTGAGGTTGACCTTCTTTTTGCGGTACGACTATTAGTCTTATTAGAGTCAGTAGCTGGGAATCTCTTCTTCCGCCTATTAGCGGTGTGACTATCACTTTCTTCTTGAAAAGACAGCTTTCCTTTGGCGGTATCGTATATAATAATAAGGCTGAATTTAGGAGCGCTCTTGTTCTCCAACAACTAGAAATCTCGTAAGAGAATAAAGCAACTTTACTTCATCGAAATGGCAGGTCTTTCTTTTTATTGTTGATCTTCTCAAGTGCAGGATTTGCTTCGATAAGCCACTGCCCAATAGAGCAATGCCATGTGTAGATCGAAAATGTCTCGCGAAGTCGATCACCTGTAGGTCTAAGAACGGATTTCAAGCTTGATAAGCTGCAAACCAGACAATCCTTTCTTTCAATAGGGGGATCCTTGTTCACATGCTTAACAAATGCAAGTAGAATCTTCGAACCTAAAAAAAAAAGGGATAGTCATCCGTCTAAGGAGAAAACGGAGGCATCGAGATATTCGATGACTAAGGCCTTGTCACAAGCTGGGCTCGAACCAGTGTTTTCCAGATGCAGTCCAGATTTCAACACCTTTCTGATCGTGACTTCAAAAAAGAAAGAAGAGAAATTGGGCCAAGGTAGTTGGTGCCTGCTTTGCTTGCTTACCAAGCGACTCTGGCAAGTTACTTGGCAAAATTGAAATGAACAACGCCAAAGACCCATTGGGGGTCGTGGAGCTTTCATCTGGCATATCCCCCCCAAACGGCTGCGTGAACAAAATGCTCACTCATTCATTGCGCTAACTTCTCTAGCCAAAACACATAAGATAAGACACAAAGGAAGATTACAACTTGCACAAATTCCCTAGGACTGAAAAAACCTGCAGAATCAAAACCATCGATCATCCCTTATGTCTAAAAGAATATGAGAGTTAGTTTCGGACACTCTCGCCTTACATGCTAATATTTCAATCCACTGATCTACTGCATCGGAGAGCGTATCGCCTTCCTATTAATTCTTTAACCCAGACTTGGTATCCATGCTAGGAAGTAAAAAAGACCCCTTGCCATTGCACTAATTTCGTTCATCAGTCAGAAAAAGTCAGGTGAGGACTAGCTCTCTTAGGTTGAGCCTTGGTTCGTGTTGAAGTATAGCTACGTCCCGTAAGGTCACTTTACACGAATACCTTACTTACATGGAACTACCCTCGACTTGATCCATCCCAATGATGGTACGTAGGCAACTCTTTTCCGAGAGCGCGGCTGAGAAAGACTTTGTATTGAAACCCTGGGACTCTGTCCGCTTCCGTCGAATGGCTGCTAACCATTATTCTGGGTGGATCTTGCAACGATACCATTAGCCCAATCTTTATAGCCAATTGCCAGTGATAGATATTTTATAACAAATTCCACCTGGATAGAGTAAGGCTATAAGCAAACCATTGAGAATGCTGCCTCATGTATTCTGGTCCTGCTATTGATGGACAAGTGGGTGTGAGCCCCGGGGCGGGTTCTCCTCTGGATCTTGCGAAACTGGAGGAAATGGGTCCGAATGAGAAGGAAGTAGTGGTTGCCCGCCTGATCCAAGATTCATTCCTCCCAAAGAAAGATAGAACAGATGGAGAGCTTTACTAAGTTCGTCCATAAGAGTAACCCGGTCGACAAGATGATTTTGTACATCAAAAGAAAAAAAAGAAGTTCATATAAACAATAGAGAATAGTCTTTTTTTTAAATGAGACCCTCCTTACTAGGGGGAGAGAACTAAATTGAGTCCATAGATACTCCTTTGGACTACCATAACCAAAAAAATAAAAAGAAATGCTCATCCAGACCTTTATCCCGTTTGTGTAAGCCATTCTTTCCACACCTAGGCACCGCATTCTGTTTCTCCCAATCTTGCAAAATTCCATGAGAAAACTGAGTAGAAACATGAGTTGGCTTTATAAAAAAGTATCTACAAAATAAGCACTGTGAACTATCTACTTAAAAAAGATAGTTGGTTGAATGGAAAACCTTCCTTCTTTGAACTTGATGCACAAATAGATAGAATAGCAGCAAATAGCATCTTTTTAAACTTCTTTTCCTTTCTTGTTGCACGTAGTTGAATTCAATCTTAGCCGATCTAAGGTTAACCCTCTCTTTTCGGCCCTGTTTCGGTGCACTATTGGAGAGCTCACTAAGCCCGCCGCTTTCTCAATCGAAAGAAACTATCAAGATTTGTGTACTGAGAGAGATAGTCTACTACGGTAGACCTGAACACCAACTTAATCTCGATGAAAATAAGTAGACGCAATGACATCATGAAACTCAGATAGCATTTATCAACGTCGACCTACGTTAACAACTTTCTTCTCTTATAAAATTTCTAGTTTGATCGAGGGAGTACACTTCTCCCCAATATGAGATCGGTTGCAGCTATAGTCAGGACTCCAATTGGGAAAATATATAATAGACCATGACCATCCACATTTTTCTCTTTCTTTATATCGTTTTTGTTAACTCTCTCTCAAGTGAGAGAAGTGACTCATGGGTATGGGGCACGACCGGTATAAGAAGGAAGTAGTTCATTCTTATTTTAGAAGTATAGTCCTTACTTTACTTAAAGCTTAGTAACGAAGCTTTCTAAGCTGTCTTTGTACGAGTCTCATAATTCAAAACGATAGAGGTAATTCCAACTATTCGAGATAAAGAATGTGATTGCATGTCATTCCTTGAAACTTTGTTTCCATTCCGAAGAGAGAGGCAAGCCACATATGTTAAGTATGGAGAGTAAGGTACCCCGGCTGGATTGCCTTTGGGAGCTAGGTCGAAGATCTCGGTGGTCATGTGAGCGATTGATAAACTATGATTGTAGTTTTCTTTAGGGAGTCCCATAGCTTTTAGGCTTAACAGACAAAAAAAGGGTGAATAGTTCCACTAGTTGGATGGAAGGTGATGACCCTAATGACTTGACTATGAAGGTGGTTGTTAGCTACGTCAGTGCTCAAATTCCTTCATCGTTATTACCTTGGCGCCGTAGTCTTGCTTAACTGTTCGGCCGGAGATTCCTTTGTATGGTATAGTGAGCTGTTTAGCTACTTGTATTGATTTGCCATAGTGTGGATAGCTACAATACGCTGATAGCCTCAGCTTGGCAGGATGGGAATGAAGGTCAAGGAAGCAGAGAATAAAAGGTTATTCGCTATTGGCTTACCCTTGTATCAGGCCTTGGTACGGCCTATACATGATTGGGCCATGACTGTTTTGGCAAGGTTCAGAATCGATGGTACCTATAACCAGACCCAACCCTTGTTGTACTTAAAGATAAAATGATTTTTTTTTATTTCAAGGCTGCTACTGATTCCTTACCTATTATCCTGACATCCGAATTGGTTTTTATTTTAGGTCCCTTTTTTGACTCTTGAGGCTTGAGTTTTTTTTGCGCAATCGTTCTACTAAGGCAAGGGGGTGCCCTTGCATAGTATAATCCACATCGTGAAGTCATAGGTTCTTTGTTTTTAAACCAAACAGTCAAAAAAGAGCCTCACTTCACTATGCGAGATTTTAGTACACCCCGTTCGTAGACACTGATTTCGAGAGGAATATAGCCAATATGATAGACGCCATGAAGCAAGACAACGCTTTAGCCCTAGCGCCCTTTTCTGCCTTAATTTCTAGCGGAGCAAAAGGAGGATTTGTGTCCTCAAACAGATCCCTTGCTATATTATTACCTCATTATGATAGTCAAATTATGTATGGATTGGGTAATTCCCCATAAACTTGTTGTTGGTTGGGGAGGAGGCAATCTAACCCCCATATTAGTCAGCCTCCCCAAACCCGAACCTAATACAATGGTTTTGATACCAATTATTCTCTTTTTGTACCACCTCATATGTATCTGATTTATCATATCTGCCTGGTGGCGGGATCTCACAATCGGAAAGAAAAATGAGAATACGCTATCTGATGTATTTATAGTACTAATCATTAGACTCTTTGGTGCTTTCACGTTATATCACGGGTGGCACTTTATCCTATTTGTGATGACATTATGGAACAATTGGGGTTGCCCAATGGGTTTTGTATTGGGGGTGAACAATGTCAGTCTTTTCCCTGTGTTGTAAACCCTCGGGTAAAACCCGCCTGACGAATTGGTAGAGCTTATTTATGATTGCAAACATTTCCTAAAAAACTTAATGAACAAATAGATAGGTTGTCTTTCCGAAAATTTGAAACTAATGTTTTCCACTCGCATCTTGGACTATTGATAGACAAAACTACAGGGGCTTGATTCCGAGGTTGAACCGGATATGTAGGTAAGTTCAATAGAAAAAAGAAGTTGGACCTCAGCCCCACAGGTGTATGCATGAAGTCTCAGTCAAGATGAAGTAAGCATGTCCGCAAAGACTACTCGCTCTCTTGCGGATTTAGCTTCAGTGTCCGTTTCGATTGATTCTTTAGTTGAAGCTACTGATGCCCTCCTGCCCCATTCCTTATCTTTAGAATGACGTATGATAAGCATTGCTTCTTGCTTTGCTATGAGAGTGAAAGCTACTCTCTTTAGTAAGAGGCTATGCCTTTGAGGCACTTTGGAACTTTCCCCTACGATTGAAGGAGATGAATTTATTAGCTCGACTAATAAGGAGAGGGTAGAAGAATGGGTTGCACAATTGAATCAATAAAAATAGTAAACCACACACAGATGCTAGGTAGGAATGAAGCCAACCAATATCCCTTATAAGAAGATAACTAGTAGAAGAAGATACCCACATCCACAGCCAAAGAATAGGCGAATAGGGGCTGCACATGAATAGGGCTTGGACAAATAGGTGAAAAATGCAACAGGTTTTGCAAGTGAAACCTATTCTTGCGACAAGGAGGAATCTTCCTCTTACTCACAAGAAGGCATGAGCTTGTTCGAAGGCTAATATCGGGGAATCGGGGGTAATCGTCTTAGGACTGGGAAATGGCAATCGGCCTAAAGATGATATCCCTATCAATCCACTCGTAGGACTGGTTCACCATTGATTCAGAGGTCCAATTTACTCTCGACCTGGACAAGAAATTAGACTGATGAGCTTGAACTAGATTGAGAAAGTTGATCACTTCTTATTTACTATGAAAGAGAGGGTGGCTTAGAGATAGAGTCTGAATATATTCATATCAACTATATCTCATTCTCTCTCTGAGTCTCTTCAAACACTTACCGTCCAAGCATCATTAGAGTAGCCTGAGGATTTGTCCCAGGTGATACACTAAACACTGATCCATCAATAACACGAAGTGAACCAATTCCAATGACCCTAAGTTCACGATCAACCACCCTCCCCACCACGCTGCCCCCATGGTAGTGCCATATAGTGCTCACTGTCCAGCGACATAAATCTGCCATCTGAACATAGATTGTTTGGTCAATAAGCAAGGCAGGCCCTTAAGTCTTCACCTCCCCAACCAGTTTCTAAACTTGAAATCAATCAATGCCTTTCTTCTGAGCACGTCCCCTAATCTTGCGCGTGCCATTTACACAGTGTTCAACATCAATTGGGTTGATGAAGTAATTGAATCTAACAATGGTGTTGAGCTTGACATCTGTTGAAGCCAGACGCAATGAGCCACTCGATCGAGACTGTGCCTGTAATCTTCTCAATGAGGGTATCCACTGTGAGATAAAGAGGTGAAGATGATGTGCGGATGAACACAGGATGAGCAGGGGAAGCGAAGGGAATGACATTCGAAGCTGCTTCTATGTATGCCCCTGAATCTGTAATCCCCACAACTTGAATCAGTGAGTGCTCAAGTGGGGTTGAGGGGACAATAGTAATCCCATTACAAGGATTACCATTGAGGAATTTCCCAACATAGGGAAGATAATGGGCTACTGGAATCCCCCATGATTCGAATCCTATCCTCGCCTAATCACTTGAGATGCTGTGGGTGCCCTAACTCACTCCTTTGAGTCATTTTTTCCTTTTTCAAAGAAAGCCTGATCTTTCTTTCGCCTTGCATAATGTACGAAAGACAGACTTTCACACGGCCTAAGAGAGAGAAAGAAAAGTTAGTGACAGCATAGCTTGAAGTCACTAGAGGCATTCTACTTCCTAATTTTTTTACCAGCCAGCCTGCGGTACTTGGGCATCTGCACGACGTTCTCATATGATCCTATGACTGGGCTAGGCCTAGGCAGTTCGGAAGAAGGGTATCGTCAAGACCTCTCGAGGATAGCTGAAGAGGAAAGGCAGTTGATGAATGGCAGAAGGCTTTGCCCAATTTAGAACTTAGCCTTCTATCTCAACAGCCCTTGAGAGTAAGAGTAGTCTCAGAGTGTGCTGCAGGGTAAAAAAAGACTGCTGCAATTAGCTCCTTCAGCCATTGAATTGAAAGAAAAAACACTTTGTTGGGATTGGATAGCTAATCAAGAAAAAGAAGAAGAAAGCGAGCTGCCACTATCTGTTCTATAAAGAGGAGGCTGAAGAACAAGTCAAATGTCAAAAGAAATAGTGCCTTCAATCTCATTTGATTCGAATCAAAATCAGCGAGTTCTCGTCCCATACTCAAGTCTGACTTCGATCATCGTCTCCCGTATGCGCAAATGGATTTGACTTCAGTGATTCATCATTTGAAAGACTAGAGAAGACGACTATTAAAGAAAAGGTGACTTCTAGTTCCTTTCCGGTAGTAGCGACTGGAACCGATCTGAATGAAGCTTCAAGCCTAGTTCTGGGGCTTCTCCTATACCCCTATATATGGAGGAGAAGATTAGGTGGGGAAGGTTATAGTGAAAGCAGCAAACTATAAAGTAGCCATTGATCTACTTCCTTGCCGAATCGACTGTTCACTCTTTTCCTATGAAAGCATGAACAGAGAATTGCTGTTCTTTCATCCGTTGAGTTTGATTCTATCATAACGTAACTAAATAATTAGTTGATCCTCTTAAAAGATGTTGAGTAAGGGCAGCCTATGAGAAGTCAATTCCGCAAGAAAGTCAAAAGGAAAAAGAAGAACCGAAAGTCAGAACATGACCTTTGGTAGAGGTCTTACGCGGAAGTGATAGTATAGCACAATCTCATATTAGGGGTAGCCCTTGGCGGAGCACCAAAGACTTCTTTTTCTAATAAATAGTAGAAGTAGCTGCCCTAGCTCCATAGCTCGTACCTCAACTGATTGCAACTAATGGGGCCGGTCAGAAGCTTCTTTATGTTGTTGATACCCGGTGTGGTTCTCACTCACTTCCCCCTAGTGCGGTGCCTTCTATTTCTATATAGAATACGTCCAACCAGTATCCACACGCCCAATCACGAACACAGGTACCGAAAACTGGGGGCACAAGTATAGGACCAAACTAGGCTCCATAGCCCGAGGTCCTGACTCAAGGAAAAGGACCATCTAAAGGAATCCCCGGTCTATGCCAAAAAAGAAGGTAAAAGGCCTAACTCTCACATTTCAATTGACGTTGACAAAGGAAAATGACTTGATACCAACTTGACCAGGTTCCATTAGTGAAAGCAGTTATAGTCGAATATCTACTAATCTGTGCTTCGTCCTGCGGGGGTTCCATTTAAAAGTAGATGTTCCGCGAATAGTAGCTGTTGGAGCTAGTTCCTTTTTGACTTTATGGTTCTTTCATGGAAGTACCGCCCGGGTGGAGCTAGACTTGATTTCCTTGTGTGATTTCCCTATTTTTGCCAGGGAACACAAACTATAGGCCATAATCCACCCCCTTAGGTGGGAAGGTCATAGGACAAGGGGAATAGATCTTCATACACTAGCTTTCCTATAGCGACAAAGAGCCCTTCTTACTTCTTAAAAAGGGGAGTGCCAAACCACTAAGAAGAAAGTAGGAGTAGCCACTCCAGCAGAAGCACAGGTTCAAGAGTGGAACTATTCATGTTCCGGTTGCTTGAAGTTAGAAGCTATAAATGGGCGAAGGTGGAGCTCAAGGCCATTCTACGAGAAATATATGAGGGAAAGGGGGTAGCACTATGACTATGGCTGGCAAAAAGGGCCTACTATGGCTGCCGAGAAGCTTCAACCCACAAAGTCAAGAGGAGACATAGTATGAAGCCGACACGTAAGCCACCTCAGATGAATCATCGAAGCTTCCATTGGCCGCTTTCAGTGAATGAATGGTAGCGTAGTAGCGTTCTTCATCAACAGATGCAAGAACCGCATTCATGATTGATTCACATCCTTCACCGCCTTAGCCTTTGGTCGAGCCAACTCCATTTCTCTCCCTATCGGTCGAGCATCTTAAAACCTCTCCCGTTGGTCGAGCATCTTCAAACCTCTCCTTATCAGTCGAGTTACTTCATACCTTATACATTTCCTTAAAAAGAGTTCTATTGGATAATTCAGTAGAGGTAGTACACTGCCCTAAAAAGATCATCTTTACCGAGCCAAGTATAAGGACTTCACTCGAGAGGAAGATCTAGTAAGGGAAATAACCCGAAACCCTGGATTCCCAGTACTGGCTTGGCCCGTCTCTCATGAAACTAACTCAACCTGTGCGCTAGAATTTAGTCGGCTTGGAGTCTGTCATGGATCATCGAGCCATCTTTTCATACCGTGTCCAAGCACAAACCCAAACACTTCTGCAATGCAACAGTCTCACGCACCTGCTAGTCTAGTCGTCCATAAGCTACAACACTTCACCATATGAGCATAACAACTCATGCCACCAAGAAATGCTTCACTCTCGAACATATATCCATGCCCAACGTGGCTAACAACATATTACTTTCAATGCCACTGCGCCGACACACACCTTATCCATTGAGGCAAAGTGCCATGGTCCTTTGACTACTAGACTTCGTCTTCGCCACTAACACAAGGTCCATTTGATATGCCACGCGAATTTCGCATTCCTTTGATCCGCGCCTCTACCAAAGGTCACAATCTAGCTCTTGGGTTCCCGATCCTTTTATAAATTCGACATTTTCCTTCACCCTGTACGCTACTGAAGTGCTTACCGGCGCCCTTTATACAACCTGGCCAACAGTCCTTGTTGGTCCTTTCGAGAAACCAAATCCCTCATCTATTGACATCACGCCAATCGACTTAAGTTGACATATCACGGAACCCGAGTGCCTCTACACCATCTCAAACTCACCTCAAGTCATTCTGCGCACTAGTCCCTAGAACTCAAGCATAATTGCTGCTGTGCTCACCTCCACGCACAAATGCCAAAACCGAATCTCGTCTTGAACCTATAATCCAAGTCAACACCTTTTGACTGAGATAAAGAAAAGACTTTCACTTTGGAGAGCATAGTAGGAAGAAAGTTGTAAGCTGTGTTCGGGGGAAAGTTCTTGTCTATCGGTCGGTCGGGGGACCTGAGAGGTGGTGGTTTCCCCTGTGGCGGATGTCATCGGTTCAAATCCACTTATCTCCAACTTGTGAACTTAGCCGATACAAAGCTATATGATACACCCTCTTTTTCTGATCTATTCTTTCTCATTCATGGACGTTGATAAGATCTATACATTTTGCAGCACCTTAGGATGGCATAGCCTTCAAAGTTACGGTCGAGGTTCAAAGGAGGAAAGGCTTACGATGGATACCTAGGCACCCTGAGAGGAGGAAGGGCGTAGTAGTCGACGAAATGCTTTATTAAGGAACTGGCTTTCATTTCCTCCTATGCTTCCTTCAACTTTGCCACATTGATCTAGCCCTCTCGCTTGACTGACACATGGAACTATAAGCTTCAAGTGAGATATCTATCTCTATGTCAGCTGTTTGTGATACGAGAAAGAAAGCTTCATCGAGTAGTCTGTGTGGAACATTCTTTGCTAGGTCTGGTATGGCTCCTTCTCTTTATCTGTTTGGTGGCGGGTGGGATCGGGCCAAACAAGCTAAATGTGAGGAGCAGAGCTAAGTAAGCAATAGCACGAGATAGTTAAGTGAAGGGCGGGAAAGGTTGGGCTTTCGACTCTGTTAATATAAAAAGTGATATTGAATAGACTCTAAAGGCTGGATTTCCTTTACGTTATTTTCAAGTTCCAGGAATCCTAAATTATTAAACATAAGAATCTGCATCAGAAAAAGATACCCTTGATCTGGGCTTTGAATCTCGATATTTGATCTTGGCTGCTGGATGATTGGATAAATGAGAAAATGGCAAGACTTCACTTTATTCCATGTTTTTTCCTTTTCGATGGTCCGGTATACGGCCATCCGCCTAGCTAAGCTCATGATACCACCAACATAGACCAAGACCCTCTTTCAAAAGAGAAAGGGCGGATGAAATAATGACCCTAACTAAAGTTTCGAATCTTGCTTTAAGCGCTTAGGAATTTGTTAACCGCGCTTCCACCGAAGTGCTCGACGTCATAGTGTGATCATTTTGTGCTATGGCGAGCAAGCAAAAGTATGCTTTGGGGAGAAAGCCTATCCCTGAATGTGGTGATGCTATGCTATTTGATCAGTAGGTTGTGCGCGAGCTTTTGATTCTTTAGCGCTCATCATGAAAGATTTTCGGTATTCCTACCGGAAGACTAACAAGATAGTCAATAGGTCATCCTCAAAGTTTTAACTAACCGAATCAACTTTTTGATGTGCCTGCTTTGCCTCTGCCTTATCATCTAAAATATTTGCTCTTTTTTCCCGGCCTTGCCTTGTTGGCCTACCAAAAAAATTGGCTTTTTTGATTTAATTGAAGCGACCTTCGCTTACGGGTCATTAACTAAATACCTTTTAGTCGTGACCCAAAGAAAGTGAGCTAGCTTAGCACTTAGCTTAGGAAAGCGATATCGCGCGTACTAAGGCGCATAGACATCAAGCTGTAGCGCGGCAACCCCTCTTTAGGATGTTTTCCACTCTTCCACTTGCAATTGGTTGAATCCTGAATGTCTTTTTTGCTCTGCCTTCCCCTTTCATGCATTAGGCGGCGTCGATCTAAAATAGAGTTAATAGGGGAAATGCCCTATCCAAGCGAGCATGATAGTGGCATGCCCTCTCTTTCATAGGAATGATTGAATCGAAGTCATATGGCCTGAAATAAATACAAAATGAATTGCCTTCTGTTCTCGGATCTGCCAATTGGGGAAATAACTGAGACAACCACTTCGTCCTTTCCCTGTAGTACGCTAGCCTGTAGAGAACTTCAGTAGGACCGTGGTATCAATGCACTTTTTCGTTGATACTTTTTTACATAAACATCATGTGAAGGCAATGTCAATTGTATGATGACGCAGTTGGCTCCTGTTAGCATGAGAGATATATATGAAATGCCTCTTTTAGAGTATATTGAAGTGCTAGGCTCAATAGTATCCTCCCGTGAGATGAGTTGGGCAAGGATAGGTTCATTCTTGTATGAGGAAGAATCCTTCTTATTGGAGAGATTGAATACGCACCATTGCGCTGTCAACTTGAATATTCGCTCAGCCAGCCCGAGTTCCGACTTCACTTTAACTAGTCTCCTTACGCAAGGAGTGAATGATCTTGCCCCTGTATTTAAGACAGTCTGTCTGCAATAGGGGACGAGTGCAGTGATTGCTTCATACAATCGGGGCGGACAGGAAGATAGGCTAGGCAGAGTAGTAGCTCTAGAGCAGATTCTTCGACTGACATGTATGAATCCTAAAAAAATCCCGAAGGTCTAGTATAGAAAATACCCGGTGGCTTAGCTTTTTGGCAGGAAAGGCGGTCACAGGAAGAACCCTTTGAGCTCTACTAGCTCTTCGACTCTATAAAGAACACTTGGCTTTCCCGTCGTTTGGCCCATTTACGCCATATTTTTTGCTTGCTATGAGCGTGACTGCTGCTCAAAATGGTCTTTCTTTGCCAGTTGCCGAAGGCTTAAAATCGACAGAATGCCCCGGTAACGTTGCACTCCATTGGTTGATTTAGCAGCAGTAGCATAAGTGACTAGGCTTTTCAGGGATTACAAGCAACCTTTCACTTTACCCTATATTATTCTATACGCCATGGAAGCTTCCCATGCCCTGTTCAGTACTTTCTTCATTATCCACTGATGAACCCTTTGATCGAACCTTCCCTTCCTGAAGTGGTGGGGATTGTCTTCCAAACATAGATATAGGAAGGGGCTCGACCCCCACCCAGCTCGAAGAAGTAGCTCTTTCTATTTATCGTAGGAGAGACCGCAAAAAGTAGGGATTAGTTGGAACGGCTGCCACACTTGAATTTGAGTGGATGCCCAAATTGAGTAGTCATTCCCACTGCTAAGAGATGCCAAATGCGCCTGCCCAGTTTCATCTCGAAGACAAAGACCTCTTTTGGAAAGGAAGCCCTACCCGCTCTAGTCCCTTATCCAATCTCTGAAGAAAGGACCAATACCAGCAAGAACTGGACTACCTAGCTGATAGGTTAGCTCGCTACATCAGGTATCGGATATCTGTCTCAACTATTGGAAATAGCATCAGTGAAAATGGGGAAGATACTGCAAGGATTCTAAAGACGAAGAAGCTTGCATGTCTATCGGAGAGATTAGTTTGACATGTTATTGGAGGCCTGTCGTAAAGCTGGTTTGCCAGCAATGGCAGCTCGTGGGTCTGTGTTAAACGATGGAGGCCCGTGTAAACTTAGGTCTAATGATCTTCCTGGTCCTTCGGGTTGAGGAAGCTATCTTAGTTGTGACCCTGGTTAAAACCCAAGGCCTTGCCCTCTCTGAGGGACTCGAGCTTATCGATCTTGGGTCTAACCAAGGCTACGCCTTCTGTTCAAGAGAAGAACTTCAAATTATAGTGGAGACAGGCCTTAATCTTGAATCTAAATCTAGTAGAAGGATTCAAAATCAAATAGGGTTTGCTATTAGATAAACATTGTTATTATTATTTAATGCGTATGGAACGATTTTCGACCGATCAGCTTATTTAATTTCCTAGAAGGATCATTTCCAAAATCATGGTCAACCAAATCCAATGAGGCCAATCCCGCAGAGACCTGGCTCGCTTAAGAAGGAATACAAATCCTTTTAGTTATACCTTTGCTTACGGAGAAAATAGACCCGTTGAGTTTGTTATTAGGTGCCTAGTCCCTCGTCAATAGTGTAAGCACTCTGGACTGACCTCGTTGATAGAAAGAAAGGGAGATAAAATCGATTAGAAGGACATGCTTTCAGAAAAAAATTGGAATTTCTTCCCTAGTGTCATCCAAGCTCACTATCCCTTAAGTTGCTTTGGGTAAGTGTATCACTGCTCTTTGTTGAATCCTTCTTAGCTAAGCGAAATACCTCCTAACACTCTTGTAAATGGGAAAGGGTTAGGATCATTATATTAAAACATCCAAGTCGATACCAGACTAGTTCGACTTAAGCCATTCCATATCCGCTTGTTTTCGGGGCGAATCTACAAAGGTCAGAAAGAGAAGAGAAAGGACGACTACATCTCTTAGTTAGCCATGATTTAAACCTCTCTCCAGAAAGCAAGCAAGTTGAGCAATTCTCACTCTATCTGGTGAAAAAGAAAGCTTATATAATGCTGTAAAGCGATCAAAGAAACTTCATACATACCGATTCACCACGTGAAAGCTACTAGTCGAACGTTAGCCTTATTATCGTTCCTGACCCCTAGCCAATAGGACACTTACTTTATCTATTGAGTTGAGTTGTCTCCCCTCGGGGGTCAAGGTAGAATGATTCTAGCTTACTTCTTATTAAAGGGATCCATGTCATTTCACTGAAGACCAAAGATCGCTTATTCTTCTTTTTCACATGAACAAGGTTCAAAGGAGAACGACTCTTGTTTGGTTCTATCTTAAGAGAAGAAGATTCCACGTGCTAGTGGAAAGGCTGCTTAGGATTCTACGCTCACTCGGTTCTCTAAATAAAGGGAGAGAAGTCACACGAGGTCTAGGGAAGGAAGAGAAAAAGTAACAGCTATTTCACCGTCCGTAATAACCACAGTTTTCGGGTTATTAGGCATAAGCGTAGCAGATCTTCTTTAAGAAGAAACTCCTAGCCACTGTCGGCATTACCTATGTTGAAGGAAAAAAGAGTCTGATCTTTTCCAAGGCAAATAAGTCTTTTTTTCTAATTCTTTAATTCATTTCTTATCAAGTAGGAATTGAACCTACGACCAGTTAGTTAATCATTGACTGCTCTACCACTGAGCTATTGAGATGGGCTTCTTTAAGAATTGGTTTGCTAAATTGATGCACAATCATATGGGACGATTCCCATTCTTGTGAAGTGGAAAGGGCAGAGTTTCGCATTTACTTAGATAAGATAAGGTGGGAGAATTAAACAAAGTAATAAGTACGGTTTGCTCAGGTGGAGTTAAAGCGAAAGCACAGAAAGAAGGATCTCAAGAGAAGAGAGTCATTTTGTGGCCCACCATTTGTTAAACCCCCTTTTCTCTCGCAATCGGACATGTTGCGGTATAAACAGTGATATTTTCTGTTGTGCTTGAACGGGGTTCATTTGCTAAAGTTGGAGAAGGAGCTGGTACTATTAGAGTGCTCGCTGCATCTCTTCTCCTTGCCACTGCAAGTCCCGTCCCACATCCGCAGTTGGTGAGAGTAATGTAGAGGAAGACTTTTGTTCGAAATCGGGATAGTGTTCAATAAACCACCGTTGATGCAATAGAAGTAGAAGCTCTTAATGCAATATCTAGTGGTGAAGACATTCCCGCTGCTACAGTTGGAGCTGACGGTCCTAGTTCTTTTATAGTAAGAGCTGTTGCTGGAATAACCAGTACTAGTGACTTGACAATTGGAGGAGGAACCACTGTTAGAAATGTTCACGTAGAAGCTCCTCTTTCATCTGCTGGTATAGACGAAGTTCTTTGGATCGTATCCGCTTCAGAGGTTGGATAAGGTTAATCAATAGGGAAATCCGCTGGTATTTAATCTTCCTCTAAAAAATGCTTTTCAATTTCATGGGCGTCTTATATTCATAAAGGATATGACTCAATTCAATAGAAACTTCACTTCTACCCTGTGTGGTCTTGGAGCTTAGGCCACTCGAACGCGTCTTTAATCTAGTTCAGGAAGGAAGTCTATTTCATTCCAAGGCTGCTATCAAAGCCTCTAACATGAGATAAAGAGACTGAAGTCCCCCTCGCTTTAGATGTCATATGAATTCTTAGCTAAATGAGCTTACAGAGTCATAGCTTTCATTCATACGTTTTCCTAGATGTACTATTCTTTGGGTGAAATGGATGGATAACCCAACCGGAAATGACTAATAAACATCAAATCCGGCTTAGAGACTTCTGTTTCATTTCAGTGGAATGAGGATCGGGAAGTTCTTACCTTAGAGCAGACTGTTAGGCATTAGGGGCATGTTGACTACGAAGACCAAAGACTCAATTCGTGAATTGATAAATGTTAAGATAATCGCTTTGTGCCCCTCTTTTCATGATTCGGGTAGTACTAATTTTGAGTTGTTGTGAAAAAATCCCCTGCTGTTGACTGAACCTGAATTATAGTATTGATTGTACCTTTGAAGTACGTGTAGGAGGTCCGCTATGGGAAGAGAATTCAAGGTAGAGGTACAATGGATAGAGGGCTACGGCAAGGCGTTCGACTCACACCCCTGTCAACAGTTCCTGAGTGAACCCTCGACTCGCTTCCTTAGCCGTTTATTTCGGTCAACCAGTGCTAAAAGCATTCGACTCATCATTCTTTAAAATGAATGGCTTCTTCCACCTTCTTTCAGGTCTATTAGTCAGCATTCGCCTAGCGCAAACTTCACTTCCCAAGAAAAAGCCAATTCAGCAGCAAACTTTCTTTGGTTGTGATTAGTCAGTCATCTCAGTCACCCGTAAGATCGGGAGATCAGGATCAAAGCTCCATTCATCTAGTCATCCAGTTATCCAGTTAGGGTTCCAATCTAGAGCATCGTTTAGGGTTTTATTATTCAAAGGGGTTTCCCACCCTAAAGACAAAACAAAGACTCGACTCATTAACGGCTTCGGCTCCAGCAATCAATTACTTAGTTGAACATGGAATTCCAATTCCTCTTTAAGGATTTAAAGAAGAGATACCGTTGCATAGCCTCCTCGATGAACGAAAACAGTTCCTCAAGCTCGATAACTCGATAAGCTGGATGGGAATAAAACAAAGAGTAGGTTGGGGGGCTATAAAGCCAGCCATATTATATACAGTCAGGGAAATCAACGAGATCGACTTTCACTCTATCAAAAATTAACCAAAACGAGGACATATCGGGACATTTCGATGGTGGGTGGGGCATTATGGTGGTTGGATTCATTCTCGAACTTAGAAAGCCTGGTTCGCATTCCTACTAAAGTAGGAAGTAGGAAAGGAAGACAAAGGGGAAGGAAGTATGGCAGGGTGGAGGGATGGGATTGCCTCCGATCTACCTTCTCGATTACTGGTCGAGCCATTACCTCCCGGGATAACTTGTTAGAGTACGAAGGGATGATTTACTTATCAGAGTTGGTGAGGCAGAGATTGACTGCATGGAGACTGGCGAACTTGACGCTGGGGGCATTTCCCCAATTGGTGGTGATTAGTCAATTTCTCGACAAACATTCATTTACTATCCCAATGAAGATGTTATTTTGTAATTGCTAGGGAGCTGGATCTAATGAATATATCAGAAATTGGAGAGATTTTATTAACGGGCTATGATTGTGGTACTCATTGAAACCCGAACTCAGAGTCGACGAGCATGAAGCATAAACATCTGAGCACACCGAGCGGCACATCAAGCAAAGAAAGAGGGAAAACAAAGAATTGAATGCGGGAAGTGAGCTTACCGGTCTTTGCTATGGATCTTTTCCCTCGCTATAGCCTATGCTATATCATCACTAGGCGGGATGAGATCTAGTCGAATAATGCATAAGAGAAGATCTCTTTGGAATGAACTACACATCACCCAGATGGGAAAAGAGCACCCCAGTTTAATGGTACAGGCTTGATGGCGCTTATGCCCCTTCAAAAGGCACCTGACTCTTAATCGTAGACAGACTTGCACTGACCTCAACATAAGAGTTAGAACCTGGTCTATTCTCTTTCTCAGTCTTTGATTGATCATTCTCTGCTTCAAATAGAAGGGCTTTCCCAATTAACAAGGAAGTGGGATTGATAATTGAGATCAATTCTGAACTGGACCGAGATGGCCCATACACCAATTAACTGACACCATTCCTGAAGAAACGAATATCGTTGTGAGAAGACCACCCTCGTGTAAATGCAGAAGCTTGGCAGCTGTAGAATGAACCTTGAAATCGGGTTTAATTAAAAGGGATTCGAGTAACGGGAAGGTACTAATTGAATAATCTCCAGCAAGAAAGGGAGGAACCGAACTAGCTTGGCTAGCTAAGGCGAATTTGGATACGATAGTAACTAGCCCTAAGAAGCTGCTTGAAACTGTCCTAGAATCCCTACTCGCCCAGGTCAGGATTCAACCTAAGGCTTGTTCGAAATCCAAATGAATGGATAGTACATAAATAAAGAATATGAAGCACAATCTCCAACTCTTAGTCGGTGGCATCTTTGCTTGTTCCTGATGCTTCCATAGAGAGAAATGAAACTTTCTTCACTCTCATTCGATCCAAGCCACAAGGCAAAAGGCAAGCTCACTTAGAGGCTAAATGCCTACTTTCTGAATTAAAGAATTTACCAAAGGCTATTAATCTAGCTATGGAGTCACCCTAATGGAGAACTCTAACTGAACATTCAAGATTTCTTTTTATTCTGTGTACCAGTGCCACCTATTTTCTCTTTTCCTAAATAAGTGGTTAAGTGCTTGAGAGTTCTCTAAAGAGAGTTGACTGGCCAAAAGTAGATCTTGGCTTAAGGCTTAGACTGACTTCCTTGACTGATAGCTTGAAGCCTAAGACGGAAAACTTCACTAGTGGAATCTGATTATGATAGTCACCCTTTTATCACAACTCCCTTTTTTGAGGGATGAGCTTTGACTAAAGCTATCGAGAAGGGATCTAATCCAGATATTCTATTTCCCACCCAAAAGCAATTCTTGAAAGCCTACTTTCTTCGTAAACACCTTTAGATTCCGAATCATGCCATGGCTTACCCCTGATTCTAGGACAAAAGAAATGGACTAAGGAGGGCTTCCTTTGACTTCGATCGGCCTATTCACTCAGCTATGGAATAAGACTAACCTAATTTCCCTATTCACTGAACCTAAGACATAGGGCAAAGAGAACTGCCTTTGCTCCCTTCCTTCAACTTATAGGATGGAATTTGGACTCCTAACTAAACTCTCTTACGTGAAGACCGGATCTTTAGGATCTAAGTACTCCTAGGGGGCACTTGGCAACTAACTCGTGGGGTATGATATCCCAAAAATCCTCAAGTACTCGCTGCACTTCTTGGAAATTGAATTCCAAATGAGATATTTCAATCCATCGGACAAGCACATCTGCTACTAGTAATAGGATGCCTGATAAGCTTTTCCCATCGGAATAATAAGGCTTTGAATGGGCCCGAAGATGACTTAATAGGTGGAGAGTTCCCTTGCTGACTAAGAAGGGACGAAGTCTTCATTACTTCCACTAGCTAACCAATTGAGAGACCAGCTAAGTTCATGGGTTAGAGATAAGAGAACTCCGTCTTCCTTGCCCTTGAAGGCATACCAGTTGACGCCTGTGTTGTTGAAAGAAAGTCTGGGAAAGCGAAAGCACCGTAAGGGAAGTCGGCGAAATGAAAAGGTTCAGTTTAGCAGCATTATCTTACTTCACCGTCTTCTGGGGATGAAGTAGTACATTTTCAAATGGCTGGTAGTTCAGCTAAGGCATTAACTAATGGGCGGGCATTGATCCAATAAGTCGGTTGGATCCCTAGCCTGGAGGGAAAGAAAAAGAATAAGGCAAGCTTGGAATGGACTGAAGGAATACAAACTATTTGAGACCGAGCCTTCTATCGAATCACCAATTACATCAAAGCCCTTTTAGGCAGGCCAAGAGAGAGCTTGTTTTTCGAATCAGTTGTAAGAGAGCCCCTTGCTTCAGTTGAAAGCCAAATTGGAGGGGAAAGAAGGGAATTAAGTAAGGTAGACTAGGAAGATGAAGTCGTAGGTTAAAATGAGTTAGAAATGAAAGTCGGGGAGAAACTAAGACATGCGGGTCGACTATCTATGTTCACCTTCCCTCTGCCATTTATATAGGAAATGCTGGGCCGGGTTGGGTGAGATTCCCTAACCGTTTTCTGCAGCTAGCTTTGCTTGATTCTTTTAGGCGGGACAGCTTACTGGAAAGATCAGAGAAGATGAGCTACTCACAGGAAATTACAGATCCGACTATTCACTCATAGCTGACTTTCCGACTTGGTACCAGTACCAGAAGAAGGGGAAGAGAACCACCAATATGAAAAATCGGAGCCGATAGGCGATAACAAACCGCTTATCCCAGGCTAGTCCGTAGATCAGTCTCAGTACTTGAATCCGGGTCATGCTCTTAGCTTAGAGAAGTTAATGCCCTAATACGTGGCATGGCTCAATTTCATAATTGAAAATCGATGGATTCTGAGTGGTCGTACTAAAGCCAGGTGCTCGAATAGAGAAAGAAGTGGATTGACAGACCGAAGACAAGCTTTTTGGACCCATAAATTATGCTCCTTCCAGGTATAAAGCTCTAGAGAGAGATCGATGGATGGATCATGCGTCTGCTGTCTATCAAGCCACAAAACTACCACTCAGATCTAAGGCGAAGTTGATCATAGACAAAAACAAGAAATAGTCACATCCTTATTCGATAGTACACTCTTTCACTTCCCCTTGGTCACTTTCCATTTTCCATCGAGGTTGACTTCACATCGCTTTATTCAAATACGATAATTAAATCAAGGTGGCTATAAAGCCATTCTTTCCAAATCTTCCACCATTTTCTTATCCTTGTCTCAGTTCCAAACTTTGTTCGCCAGAGGATGAGTGACCAACTCCTTGCTAAGTGGGAAATGACTCAAAAGCTACATTTAAGATTGAGGCAGGTCGAATCCCAACTCGCTATCCGAAAAAAGGGCATAACACTAATCCGACATAAAAGAATCGATTTATTCCTCCGCTGGAGAGGTAGGTGAGGAACAAAGTAGTTCTACTGCTGGGATTTTAGTCATTGCCGACCCCGATCAATAGTTTAATCCATTTCTTTCGTCGTTGGACTTGTTTGGCTAACGTTCATGTGCCCCTAAAGCCCTAAGGTAGCTATCTATTTTCTAGATTCTTAATAGCAAGCATAGAAGCAGGAAAGCTAGCCAAGTAGCATTTACAAAAGTCCCATCCATTGGTATACGCCCTATTTGAAATAGTAAAAACAGTGACTTCCTCAACAGTAGCTGGAAAGGCTGAAGTAGAGGCAGCTGGCTGTAATCGCTTACATGGGGAACTCCAGTTAACAGAGCTAGTACAAAGAAGAGCCTACAAGACCACTGATATCGTACGAGACAAAGCCAGTATGAAGAGAGGCTAAGCCACAGCAGCGGACAGGAATTGTTGGGATCATGCCCATTACAATAGCGTGAAGCGATAACAGAAAGCGGAGAGTCCCAGATCTGGTCCATGTGAACTCGGTGATTAGACACAGAGATTACTCTTCCTGTGGCCTAGCAGGTTAGGCTCTTACTTCTTATATGAAAATAAGGCATTCTGGGGGAAGGAATAATCCGCGGGCGACAAGAGTCAGTGAGACATAGCAAGTAACCCGTCACATAGAGGATTGTCCTGACAGACGAATCATATGGGCCCAGAGCTCATGGTCCATCAGAGGTAAAAAGGCCATTGAAAGAACGAGTGGCTAGTTCGTTTAAGTTGCTTTAGGAACTCAATTTCCTAGCTCAAAATGAGAGTCTGACATCCTTCTTGTCGTCCAACTCAAATGGGGTTAGCGGATCCCTTTAATTTAAATGGAGTTATCATGCTTGTGAAAGATAGTTATACTTCAAATCGAAAAAGAAATGTATGAATAGAGGCCTTGCCTTACGAGTGAACTGCCTTACCTAACGAGGGCTAAGAGAGACCCTCTTTGCTGCTGTGCAATTTACTAGTTTAAGGGAACTAAATTGATTATTACTAATGAGAAATAGTAATCGGTAGGCCCTTACCCTATTTCTTTTTTGGGTCTGGTAGCAAGGCAAGCGGGAGTAGGGCGTAGGGATAAAATCGTTTGGTTGGTAAGAACCATGTCGAAGAAGTTCAACCTTGGAAAAAAGCCATTGGGAATGGAAAAGCCTAGTTCTTCCAAGCCAGGCTAGAGAAAGCCTAAGCCAAAATGTTAAATAGTAGGAGACGGGTATACCACCCAAAGTCCCGTTCAGTCACTTTCGAGGTGAAGGCTAAAGCACCTCTGCTCAATCGAAGGAGGAGAATGAGACGTATCTTACTTACGATCTATTTTTGCAGCATCCATGAATCTTAATTAAAAGCACCAGGCAATGAAATCGCACCCATTAAATAAAAGAAGACCACTTGCCAACTACTATGATTAAAAGAACTACCATTGAACCGGCTTTCCTCTCATTATACCTAATCTATTCAAAGCAAGTAGTCAATCCCATCCTTTCTCCCTTATTTTATTGGAATTTCCATCGAGCCACGCGCCTCGGCTCTCCTCCTGCTGGAACCTCATTTAGTTTAGGTCAGTGTTTTGAAATCGTTAAACACAAGTAGGAGATCAAGCATTCGCATAGAAAAAGGGTGAACAAATTAAAGACCGTCATGCCGATCCGGGTCAAGCCCTTTGATTTTGATTTGAGATCCCCAGTTACGGGTAAACCCAATCCTTTCTATTCTATTTTAGTAGATCCTAGGGAAAAAGTGCTTCTAATGTCTCTTGTTGGAATGATCAATCTAATTTTCAATCAAAAGAGGGTCCTTGTTCTTTCGCATGTAGAAAAGAGAAGAGTGAAATAGATTAACTAAAGGAATGGATTTGAACGATGGAGGGGAGGGGAATGAAAGAATAATATTTCACATAGGAAGATCTGACTTCATTTAAGCGGTGCGCTAAATAGGGTGGATGGGCGGGGAAGCTCAAGTAAGCGATTAATCTGTTTAGGTGGTGGTTACAACGGTTTTTCCGTCAGAGAAATAGGTTACTCGTGCTCGAGACCATGTGTCTTATGGAAGCAAAGGAAGCCTTTCTTTGAATAAGAAAGGGTCGTCTTGTTCTACCTTAATGGCTTTCCCCTCTGATCTACGACCATCCTCCTATCTATATCAAATACTGATCCCTCATAAGACAGACCTACTTCTTAAGGCAATCAATCACCAACTCTATCCTTAGCCGCTCACCATCTGCTCTGTTGTCCCCTTCGGTGCACAGTCCTCTTTCTATTCCTTTAGTTCCTCTTTTTAGCGACCTATCGAGAGCTGCACTGTCCCAATATATAGATATCATAGTAAATACCTCAAATAATAGGACTCTTTATCCCCAAGACTCAGCCGCTCTAGTACACATGCTAGTAATCATTGCTTGGACATAGCGAACAAAGGCCAAGGGTCCAAAGGAGAACGAGGTGCCAAGTATGATCAAAAGGCGAACAACTCAGTGAATCGGTTCAATAACTACATCAATGCCGCTTGTAAAGCTCTTTCGTCGAGACCGCTTCGTGGACTACTTTTTTCTAGTTAGAGTGATAGTGGTCCGGATTAATGGGGCACTCAACTACTAGTCTAGTAGTTGTTTTTTTATATTAGTTGCGTATGCTCCCCGTTAACATTTTCTCTTTAGCAATCTGCTTCTATCTCGCTATTTAGATTACTTTCTTTTAGCTACCGGCTGTTTTTCTTTCTATTTCATCACTGAGTCTCAACAAGGGATCCAACTGTCTCCCCCGGATCACTGCCATGCAGCGCTTAGCATCATTTCTAATTATCCACTGAATCATTCGCATAAGCTAGGCCAGGCCCCTATTGGTCTCTTCGTTTGGACCACCCGAGAAGCAATTCGAGGCCCGAACATGGTTTCATTGCAACTCTTCATCATCCCAACGCCCCTTTGCAAGACAAGACCCCTTACTATAGATAGTCCCCCATCCACTAACTCCCTCACTAACGCTACATCTGCACACATAACATACGTTAGTAAGCCCTATCTGCTAGCCTTCGATTGTATGGTTTCCTGTATCGCTGTTGTCAAGCACTTGACGTCGAAGCACTCTAGCCGATATATGTCCATAGAAGGCAAGAGTTGACTAGATTAGATTGTCTCTTCTTACAGTACCCAACTAAGGTTAGTAAAGTATTAAAGGAGACGATCCATTCACTCCTTGATCTACGAGCACCCTTGCCCTGTAGATTCATTCCGATGGTTTGAATAAATAAAGAAATATATCATCTTTAAGGATTTGAGGCAATCCCAATTGCACAACATGACCATAGGTCTAGGGGAACTATTTCTTAGAGTGATGTCTGGTGTGGCCTCCTTAGAAGGATATCTTAGGTCGGGGCACATTTCTCTTTAACTATCGGATATGAGTATAAAGTGGCAAGATTGAATGTCAGTCAATCAAGAGCTCAACATAATGAGGATAGCTAAACTCGAGTTGAACTGAGGGATTCGCTTCAGCGAGGGTCGCCTTCTTTCTTTCATCTATACCCTCCCCTGATTGTGTAACAGAAGCACATAAGAGTAGAACAAGTCTGTGGTAGTTACTATGCTACTATTCACAACCCAACTTAATCTCTCAACCAATGCCGCACAGTACTTGGCATGTCCACCATTCGGGATAAGTATGGTATCAAGAAATTGAGCATATTATTCCGTCTTGGTGGGGCAGGGTAGTCGTAGATTACTTTCAAACTTTTGTTCCCAAAGAAGTGAACCATTAGTTTGTGTACATAGCAAAGTCGAGCCCAATACACCGGCAACTCCCATCATATGACTTATAGTTTTCAATTAAATGTTCCTGGGCTTCTGGGCCCCATTAGCCCCACTTTCAAACATATGTCGGGATGACCGGTTCCTTCGTCACATACCTATCACTTTTGAATCTCTATCCTCTGGTGAACCATATTCGGAAGTCACCTATTCTACAAATAGAAGTGTTTTGATTATCAAGGGTGGTCGTAGATCAGTAAGCAAGCCGCCTTCTTCTATTACCAGATAAATGCATAAATAAATGGAGTCAACACGGAGGTAGGAAAGCGATAAGGCCAGAATGTATGGTTCCAACCGAATAGAGCGGACAAACAGACTATTAGACATACTACCAATTCCTTTGCTGTCAAATAGATATTCTTTTTCCTTATGTTATGAGGTCTTCACTTAGTAGTCGGATAAAGTAGCCTTATGTTCAAAACTTCGGGCTTTAGGGGTGTTTTCCGGAGCCCTTCATATTTTTTTTGACGCATATCCAGCAACGACAGTGGTTCTTTCCCCCTTTCTCCCAGCTTGGCCACTTCTTCTATCTTATCTAGAAACCCTTTTAGTGTGATACAAAGAAGAAAGGCGGCTCTTATCATTCATAGAATCTGGCAATCCACTATTTGCCTATCTTACCCTATCGAAAAAGAAGCGAAGTGGACTTTGCCTTGAATGAACAATTCTTCCTTTGTTGAGCTAAGGGGGAGGTCCTGCCCAACCCAACTAAGAAGAATCAGGAGTTCCCAAAGCAACCGAACCTAGAAGTATACCTCTATTTTGAAAAACCTTTGCAAGAACTCCGCGGATTGTGGAGATGTCATCTGCTAATTGATCTATAGTATAATGCGGAGAATGGAAACCCGAAGTTTATCTTATATAGATGATGAGCGGAGGGCTCTATGTGACCCTCCCCTAGAAAAATAAGGGGGTAGTGGTTTCCCTTTCTGGTATAACCCAAATAGCGTATTGATGCGAATCAGGCGTTGCAGCCCTTTTAGTACTATCTAGTAGAGAAATGCCAAAGTTTACGTAGTCCGCTCTTCCCGAGCACTATTTCCTTTTCTTGTTATTGTTCCTAAGCTATGTGTATTCTTCATTTGCCTACTGTTCTACCCTTTTACTGAAGATTCTTTCCGCTTTCAATTAGTTTCAAGGCTCTGCTCCATCCTAGGCGAAACTGAAGGTTTGACGCAGCAGGCTTGATTAGGTTGTTTTCTTCAATTCACTAAGTGATATAGCCTCTCTTTCCCTACTCCCGATGGGGACTAACATAATGGTTTCATAAACCTCACCCCCGCTTCTGATTTATACTTCTTTGCCTGAGACATAAATAAAGGTAGGATTAAAGCGCTAGCATGCTACAACTAAACTAGATCTTTGGTCGGATTCAAAGCTCATCCTAATCTCCATCGAGTTCCAATTTAAGAGTTCTTCTGCCTATCTCTAGTGTAAAAAGAAGAGACCTAGTTTCCCCATTTCTTTGTCTTCTAAGATGAAGAAAGTGCCCTTATGACTCTGAAAAGAAATTGTTCGGATGTTTAGTTAAGTCCTAATCATCGCCTGGGCTTCATGATTCCGTTTGAGCCTAAGACTTGATGAGACGAATCAAATAGTCTGCTAACGAGCTCTTCACATTCTTTCTTTCGTCCTTCTTCGGACCCTTAAATAAGGAGTTCTTCTGAGGGCTGTCGATTAGCAACAAGACGCAAGTAGTTGTTCTTTTTTTAAGGTTTTCTTGCGAGTTCTTTCTTCTCGACAAGTAGAGCAGTCAGTACAGTTGTCTCACTTTGGCAAGTGTATCGCTATAGCTGTTGTATTGATGTTGTATCGCTTTGATAGCTGCTATTCTAGGAGTTGTATAACTATCCTAGCTATAGGTAGTTCATAGCTCAACGTAGTTGTTCCTATCCTTGATATTTTCTATCCTAGCTCTAGGTAGCTCATAGGACAAGTAGGTATGGATAGCCTCAACGCAGTAGGTATAGGTTTCCTCCCAGCACAAGTTGGTAGTGGAGAGTAGTTCTTTTAGTAGTAGTTGTCTAGTGCTTTTATTCGTAGCTACTGAGAAGCTGTATATGCAAGGTCAACGCTTCCTTTACAGAAGTCTTTAGCGCAACTCCCTAATCTACGAGCACCGTCCCTTTCTCTTAAAAACTTATATATCCCCTGCAAACAAGCACGATGAATTCCAGATAGCTTGAGGTTGTTAGCTGGAGCTAGCTACAATACAGCTACGCGGTTGGCTTACTGATCTACGACCACCCTTGTCTTAAGCATAACACATTCCAATAAATTGCTTACTAGGAACTGCTCTTAGTACGAGGTATAGTAATAGCCATATCTCGGAGCAGTTCCCTTTAGGTTTTCTAGTTTCTTCTTTCTTTCCCGTCGGCTTTCTTCCCTAAGCGGTCGAGTCCTAGCACTTAGATATATATCGATCGTAACCGAGACCAATCTACAACTCTATCTAAAACAGGGTTTTGTTAGTTGAGTACCTTCTTTCTTTCGATTATCAACCAAACGCAAAGAGTTTCTTTGATAGAAATCTTTCCTCTTTGTGATCTGTTGGCTAATAGGATTAACAGTTTGGTTGGTTAACATGCCAGAAGGCGCGATCACCTTATTAAAACTGGCTGACTGCCCCCTTTTTTTAGTAGGTGATTCTCCATCCATCATTAGTAATCTCAATTTTCTTTTCCTATTGACTCGTACACTGTGCGCTACAACTAGTGTTAGCTAGAAGGAAAAGTCAACATGATAGTACCAGCTCCTATGGTAGGGTAGAGTCTCATACTGGGGCACGTCACCACAACAAGTTCAAGTTTTCAACCAGTGCATCATGCTATGGCCTAGGCTGCCCTCCACATGTTATCTCAGTTTGGCTTCTTCTCCTCTGATTACAAGCATTTAAATGTTTGAATCTATGGAGCTTGAATTCATGGCTTGCTATGAGGCCTGAATGCAAGTCTTGAATAGATATTTTATACACTCCCAAATTTGTTGAGTTGCAGCGAGTGCTGTTTTTTCTTTCGACCCTTTGGATTTTCCAGTAGAAAGTCTTATGAGAATAATTTGATTTCATAGAGCTGAATAGGCAGCCAGAAGTCAACAACAACAAACATCTATTTTCTACTTCCGCAGTCGAATCTATGATCCTTGGCCATGTTTCCCTTCTGACTATGCGAATTAACCTCAGTGCTTTCAATTGTTTTATTATTTTTCTATTATTCTTATTATTTCCCAATCTTAGAAGAAACAATAGAAGAAAAGGCTACCCAGTCAACGAAATTGACTGAAATACATTCTTTCTCGGGGGACCATGCCCTCGGGAGAAACTTATGATGATTGCCTCTCAATGGAATTCCTTTTTGGGGGATATTTCCTTGAGAATAATGCAATTTCAAGATCATAATTTAGCCAGATTCAGAATCAACATTAAAGAACCAGATCTTATGGATTAGCCCCCCATTCCCCATTTTCCCTTTCTCTAATAATAAGGTAAGCTCGTTAGGTGCTGGCGTAAGTAGTAATTCCTACCGTTGCTAAAGCTTTTTCTTTAAGGCTTTTCACTCCGATTATCGTTATTCAAGCGGTATCACAGAGAATCTTTCCTTTCATCCTTCTGGCAAGGATTTGAAGAGGGGTGTGGTAGCTAGGAAAGTGAGAAAGGCGTTGTACTATTGGGCAAGTAGCGGTTCTAGTCTCGGCTTTCTTGTAGCTTTGGGGATTTATTAATGCTACTTTAGGATTCAAAAAAAGGCTTCAAGCTAAAGTGCAAGCTGAGTAAACTTGTTCAGCTTTATTGCAAGTCTAAAGAAAGGGAGGGGCATAGTCCACTCACTATTAGCTCACTTAAATCTCTCCACTCGCATAGT
The DNA here is from genome assembly GCA_037974665.1 of Ehretia macrophylla. Lineage (NCBI taxonomy): Eukaryota > Viridiplantae > Streptophyta > Magnoliopsida > Boraginales > Ehretiaceae > Ehretia > Ehretia macrophylla. Next base: position 47,204,146 of record CM075768.1, on the reverse strand, counting down.
AACGCCCTAGTCAAATCTAGATCTTGTTCCTTTGCGAGCGAAAGTCAGAAGGAATACCAAGACTCCTTTCTTTTACACCTTATTAGTTATGAAAGTGGATCGCTTTATTTGTAATGAACAGGAAAAAGAAGGCGGCTGTAGAGATAGAGTCTTTACAGGCAATGAAAGCGATAAGGAAAATGAAAGATTCTATCTTTGTCAAGTTTAAGGTAAAGGGCATAAGAGAAAGAAAGTTATTATTTCCTGGCTTATCAATGGGAATAAGAGCAGGCAATAAGTGAGGCAATTCCTTCTGGTAGTAGATGCTGGTAAATCAGAGTCAAATCTATCTTTTCAGAAGTGAAGTCATAACTTATACCGTTCGAAAGGCGCTCCAGCCCTTATGGATAAACATATAGAATCTTTCTTTCTTTGTGGTTACGGTAAGCAAGTCTATTAGTATAGTACACAACACTCGTTTATAAAAGGCGAATAACTGATGAGCGTGAGAGCGATGCGCTTTGTCTTTTGGTTTTGAACTTCTAAGAGCTTTTAAGTCGAAACTCAAAGCTAGCGCGTCAAGCAAGTTTGTTTGTTGTAAAGCTATCAGATCAGAGAATTCCCTCTTTCAGTTTTGCTCACCCTACTTCTAAGGATAGATAGTTTAGGGAAAGCAAGTGCTGTGATGAGATCTGTCTTTCTCAAGCTCTGATCTCAGAAGGTTCAAGGATTATTCTGATTGCACGAGAGATTGCCCTACCTGCTAACTCCTCTCCTTTATGGGTTGGCTACCGGGGATCCATTGTGGCTTGTGACTAGGTTGGTACGGGAGAATTACCATCAAGCCTAAGTTGTCTGGTTCTGGGTCTGGTTCTGTACCTTACCCTTACAACTCTAAACTTCGAATAGATTGTTGCTGTCACGCCCCAACCCGGCCTATAAAGGTTAGACTAGGATGTGATCTAAACATTCAAGTCACGTCTCGTACTTAACCGTTCATGAAGATTTAACACTTAACGTTTTGGCCTAAACTCCAAAATTTTCTGGAAAACCGGCAGCATAACGGCTGTAATTGTGCTCTTTGGTTTGACCTAATTCTCTAAACGCCTCAAAATTTACCATCTCCAATCCATTTCCAACTAAGATTACTATTTATCATCAATTGAAATGCCTACTGGTTGTCTTGATGTCTCGTTTGATTAATAACCTAGCATGATACTATGTCTCGTTCGTTTGTTAATCCTCGTTACAAAAATTCCTGTTGATTTTAACTTAATAGCGAGTACCTGCTTAAGATTTGGTTGCTTCATTTTACTTAGCCTTTACCTAATACTTCATAATCCTATTATAGGTACTAGCAATAATAATAGCAAAACGATCATAGTAGTGTCTAGTGTCTGTCTAGTTAATATCAGTACAACCCAAAATTAGACCCCAAATTACAACAGGGGTCTTTTACATTACAAACATTATACACCATGAAAAGATATAGTCTTCAAGTAGCATAGTTCACAAATAGCCATAATCACGCAAAGCACATAGGACAGGCAATCACTCTAAGGAATCATCGTTAGGCACATCGTCCTCAGATACCTGTTCTTGGTCTTCTTCACTTGAGATGATAAAAGAGGGTGAGTCCTTATGAACTCAGCGAGGGGGAACGAGAAATAGGTTTTGAAACTCATTTTCCGGTTCAACTTATGAAAATCCTTTTGCAAGCATGAATATAACACAATTAAGTACAGAATAATAATACAAAAGTAAAGGAACACAATTACCCGTCTTTTCTCCCCGAGATTCTCTAGGAACCAAGCGAGAGTACCTATACACATAGTAAAAAGGATACGGTGAGCTTTTGCTCTCAGTTCATTTCCAGAATCAGTTGTTGCGGCCGACTTCAAATCATCCTCATGACACGCCAAGTGGGTGTACTCCGGATGTACCCCGAAATCCTACGACCCAAGTCTCCGAGGAAGTCTAGCCCCCAAGCGAGAGAGGGAATAGGTACCATGGTAGTCACGGGTGCACCGGCAAGCCCGATGCCGCCCAGTGTGCGTGATCGCTACCATGCCAGAATGAAAGGTTGCAACCTTGTATGCAATGCACATTTATGACATTTAATATATCATATTAGGAGGACAACAAAGTAGGTTGCCTCCGAACAGCCATAAGATTGCACATTGATAAGTAAACAAGCGAGGTATGAATAGACAAGTAATTTCACTTGAAAAGCATATGGAGTTATATGAACATTAAACAGACAGCCATGTGACGCACGTAAATCAAGTCATATAACTCAATTCAAAGTCCATGTAATCAAATAATAAGATTATTTAACATGCAACAACATCTACGTGGGCTCGGATGCAAGAAAAGTCTATTTGTCAACATGCAATGATCAAAATCACATTTAGGACTATAAGGGCAACTACGGTGAGCCTACTAAACATATACTTACACGCAATATCCAAAGGATCAACACTTAGCAAGTTTACCTAGTCATTAGGGTTTCCATTTCGTGCTTACCCGTGCGATGAAATCCTAAGTCAACTCAAATCAATCTCAAGTCATGCATCAATTAATTCAAACATCCCCAAGTACTCAAAACAGTCCACACAACATCCCAATGTCACAATCCCAAGCAATCAACACCACAAGAGAAGTTGCAATAATTTTTCTAAGCATATAACCAAGTGAAACCCTCACTACAATAGACTGTTTTCTCACAATCATTAAGATAAGAAAAAAATCTCCAATTCCAGTTAATAAGAGGTCAAATTAAAGCTTACGAAGTGAACTAAAATCAGAAATAAACCTTGCATCATTTGGAGTTCGGGATCATTAGTTATAGCCGAAATAGTGGGATAGCACAAAACTGTCCAGATTTGCACACATTTCAATAATTGACATTTTTGAGGTCCTTAGGGTCCGATTTAGCCTTGGTCCATTTCCGACAAAAATGTTCCAAACTGAAAAATATAGCAGCACACCAAATTTCATGTATTTTGGACATAATTTACTAAGTCAAATCTGGTTCGTTCTACAAGGTCAGTGCATCTGCCAAAACCTTCTTCATTTTTTCCAGATTTCCAGATTTGGACACATTTTAAAGATTTGTCATTTTGAGAACTTTAGAGTCAAAATTAGATTTGGCCTATTTCTTCGAAAAATGTTCAAAACTGGCCCAAATAGTCACCTACCAATTTTTGTGCATTTTCAACATCATTTTCCTAGCCAAACTCACCTCGAAACAACAGGTCAGAGAGCTGTCACATAATCCAATTTCACCTATCATCATCTTCAAGCCAAAATCTTGCCATGCTTGGTTGTAAAAGCTTATGAACGAACATATATCTCAAGAACAGAAGCAAAGACATACATTTATGAGCATGCATGTGGATTTTTGAAGGATTTTCAAAAGGTTTTAGCCCTCACATTAGCAATCAACCAAGAAGATGCACAAAACTTGTTGAAGCACAATTTTCTTCTTCTCCTTTGCCTAGCCGAGATTCCAACTAGATTTTCTCTATTTTTCCTAGCTTAGTGACCAAGCTCTTAGTACATGCATGTGGTTAGAACAAGAAGAAAAGAAATGGAAGCTAGGAAACTTACCTAGGCCGAAAATGGTGACTCAAAGAGCATGCATGTGTGATTCTTGCATCCTAGCTAGCTTGGTTGAGTTCCTTTGCTTGTTATTTGTCTTGATGCACCATAGGATGATGAAGATGAGCTAAGGGATGAAGAAACTCAGCCCAAAACCGAGATTGAGAGAGAAGAATGAGAGGGAGAGAGAGAAATATGAGGAGAGTAAGAGAAATGAAAGAAAAATGATGGCTTTGCAAAAGATGAAGCATGGGTTGGCCTTGGGCATACAAAAATTCAGATTTGTGTCTCCAAGAAGCTGAATTTTGAATCACCTAGCATGGGCAAGGAATCATTGTCGAGATTGGTGGAGTTTTGAGGAGTTTTGGGCTAATTTTTTTATGCATTTGTGTCATAGAATTGTCATAGGAATATTGGGAAATTAAGGAATTTAGGTAGAATAAAATATAGGAATGTTTGTTGATGAGTTGAATTATGAATAGAATAAAAGATAGTGGGAATTGTAGGAATAGTTTAGTATTATTTTATTGTTAGTGGAGTTTGTAGAGAATTTGAATTAGGAATAAAATATTGGTTATTGGATTGTGTAAGATTATTTTAGTGTCTAGTGCTTTGTGTAGGATTCTTTCTTGATTAACGTGGTGGCACGGATTCCTAGGTCTAGGGCATGAATTACGAGGTAGACACGAACTTCAAGACTAATGCACGCAATCCTAGGTGAATGCACGTAAACCAATGCAAGGCATGTAATTCAATGCAATGCAAGCAAATCAAGGCACGACTCTATATCTAGGTTAAGGTACGCAGTTCAAGGTTAGGGCACACAAAACAAGGTAACGCACGTACATCGAGGTCAGAGCACGTATCGCACGTCAGTCGGGGATTAGGGCACACTATTCTAGGTTAAGGCACGTATGACAAGATATGCACGAAAACCAAGACAGGACACGTAATCCAAGGTCGATCATATAATTAGGGGTCTATGGCACACAAATCGAGGTACGACACGTTATTCGGGGTCGGGGCTTACAGTTGCAACTCCAAATTCTTTATATAGGAGAAAATCCAACTATGGAATACGAAAGCCCTGTTATCGAATACTACAGTGTTCCCCTTTGATTCTTATTATCTGTGTTCGCCTTTGGATGACATTTTCGAAAGCATAGATCCATGAGAAAGAAGTTCCAGAGGGGTGTGAAAGTCTCGAAATGCGTGTGCGGGCATTGTTTGTTGCTACCTTGGAACTCCTATTGAGTCAAGTAGTAAAGATTATGACTAGCAAAGCAACTAATGCACCGGAGCTCTTCTAACCAAAACCTATTCTAAAGGAATACAAGGTCAGTTGATACGAGACTTTTGGTGCGATAGAATCCCTAAAAGATTTTCATTCTTTTGGTAGTTTAGGAATAGGGTTGGGCAAGAAGCTCGATGCAAGGAGTCCCTAATCTTTTAGATCGATTGGGAGTTTGTTCCTTAACTTAAGCTTTTACTCGGAGTCGAACCTTCACTACCTTAATCCCTTAAACGGAATAGTTAATTGTAGAGCAGGAGGAATTAAGGCTTTCTATTTGTCCGCTAGTCAGGAATGGAATCGGAGGCTACGAATACGAATTCTTGAATGGGGGTAATTTAATAATAATTATTAGACAACTAGGGCACTAGAACGCTCTTCTTCCTCTTTCCCTTGTTAGGCCTTGCTAAGAGATAAAGAGGTCAACAAAAAGTTCTTTGAGCTTTCGACGAAATGGCCAGCAGAATTTGATTTCAGCATTGAGAACTTCTTTCTTAATCCTTGCCCTTTGGTTGACTTACTCCGTACCTAGAAACATAGTTGAGACTGGTCGATCTTTGTCAATCCGGCTTTCACTCTCAAGCAACCTTTGCTCCATTCGTGGAAAGAAGCCTAAGACAAGAGGGTTAGGTCAGTAGATTGGATCAATGAAACCTCTTTCGACAAAAGATCGGAAGGTGGCGATCCTGATCCTGAACTAAGTGACTAACCTAAGGGTCTCATTCCTTTTTCGCTCCAGCTCCAGTCGTCCCTTTCTATAAAAGAAACAAGGAAGTGACAAAGCCAACTGGGAGGTGAAAGCACTTCGCCTATGGTGATAATGCACCTTGTAAGAGAACTGGGTAGTTTTCCCTTTCCCTCGCAGTCAATGCGTTTGGCTTTCTATTCTATTGAATGGAATGAGAAAAGGCCCGGTAAAGTAAATAAGTAGGATAGATAGTTACTCGACTCTGGCCTTGAAACAATGACCCGACAAAAGTACTCAAAGGCGGCAGACGTCCTACACGCCTAATGTAAAGTGAAAGTGTCTAGTTTGATAGAACCAGGTAGTAGTTGGTCGGAAAGGAAGAGAAAGAGACTCCAACGGACTCGGGCAATACCATTAGGACAGAAAGGGATTGGGGTACGGAGTAGTGAAGTGGGAGATGAGCGTAAGACCAACCAAAGATGCTAACTCTCTGGGTAGAGTTGCTCTTTATTTAATTTATTTAAGTGGTTGAAGAAATAAAAGATTCGAGTGATAGTGATAACGAGAGAGTGGAAATCACTCAATTTACTTTCTGAGGATCAAGAAGATGAGAGATGCCCAGCCGGGTGCCTTTGATAGAATGTACGGTAGGTATAGAAAAAAGGGCTAGGTTGCCCATCAGTCCAAGGTGGAGAACTAGGGGGTTTTCAGATTACAAGTACTTGCGTAATACGGTTTTCCCAATCGAAGTTCAAATGCCCTTTCTTTCCTTCGTTCGAAAGGTAGGATCGATCTAATGCTAATGTGATTGTTTCTGAGAAATTACGGGTGAGAAAGTTCATCCCTGCATTTCTCAATTGACCTTTGACTCACTCGGAAACTCTTATCATGACCTTTCGATCCAAGTATGCTACCAACCAAAGTCTAACTAACTTGCTTTTTAAGGAAAGAAAGAAGTCGTATCTCTGTATATGATAATTAAAGTTGCTCGATTCCGCCCTTTAGCTTGGCACGTTGATGGAATAACTTCTCTCTTTTTCTACCCAGAGATCTCATCTTATACTGTTATTGATATAGAATAAATAAGAATGACATTCCCTTCCCTGAAAGCCTAGAAGTCCACCATAACTCTTAACGATGCAAGGAATAGCTATATTTTTGTGCCCAAGTCCAAACACGGGATGAGACTTACCAACTGATCCTAGTGGTTCTGGGTCAGGTCACGAATAGTATTCGATTGATTTGAGCTCTATCATCCCATTCTCTGACTAAACTAGTCCACCAGCGAGGGTAGACAACTCACTAAGTAGAGTCTCTAATGCTAGCAAGATCCGCTGCGCTATTGAAAGTCTCTTAGCTGTTTATCCGGGATTAGAAAAAGGCATAACTGCTCTTATCATAAGGGCTAGGCTACTAGATGGGAAAGAGCCCACTAGGCTCAAAGCGATGAGAAGATTTCTTATATTATCTTTACGGTGTTAGACTCTATATAACCAGAAAAATATACCGATTTGATTTTGGTCAAATCAGAGCCTTCTGTTGGAGGAGATTGATTTGACTTGCTACCGTACTTTAATTAGTCTTCCATTGTACCTGGATTCTATAAAGCTTAAAGGGAGTATACCTCGGGTCGTAACTAGGCTATGGGCATTCTTTTTTCCTGTCTTTGTCACGATCAGTAGAAAATACTAAGCTCCATCTATGCCAACCAAAAGCTCATAGAAATGAGTTCAAACTACTTACTAGTAGAGGCGCATGGGAAAGAGAGTAATTCCAACTGTTTTATATGGTGACAAATTCTATTGGTATATTATAACCAAAAGTAGAAAGGGGGTTCTATCCATGGATCAGCTAACGCAGTTCAGATACTAAAGTAATCTCACCAGATTACGTCCCGAGACGATAGGCGATCTATATTTCCTTTGAGGTACAAACCATCGGTTGAACTTCTCTTCGTTTGAAGAAGTGAGCTCACTTCATAAACCCAAAACGTCAAACTTACCTCGGTTTAGCAATTACACGTACAATCTAGGAGTTGCAGAGGGGATAGAAGGATATAGGCAAGTAAAGAACTTGCTTTGCTAATATCACTCTACATAGGATAACTCGCCTTAAGGATTTCTCAGAGAAATTCCAAAAACAGATTATTGAATGAAATTGATAAGAACTGTCTTGTCAGAAAAGCAAATCTCAGTAGATCCAGAGATAGATCGCCTACGAAACGAAAGGGACTATTGCTCTTAAACCCTGCCTGGAAATTCCCTTAGACCCCAAGTCACCACAATACGTTGCTATGCCCGCCCCTACCAGCTCCAAGACTGACTTCGGATTCAGATACTTGGATCGAATATAGGAAAGCAGGGACCAAAGCCCGAGTTCAATCAGTACTATCATTATCAGAAAGAAAAGACTGTCCGATTGTATGAAAGAAACAATCAAGAGGCAACAACCGCTTTATAGCGGGAGAATATGATACAGAGACTTTCATTGCCCTTAACTCCTCACATAAAGCAACAAAGGAAATGTCAAGTGTAGCGAGAACATTATCTATGAATATAATCCCGCAAAAGTCAAATAAAGACGTTCAGGCTCTTTAGTGTCTAAAAAAAGGTTGGAGGAGTTTTCCTGCTAATTAACTGCTGATCTCATTGCCATGATTCTTCATACAGATTTCATAATCGCCAGGACCTTTCAAGAAATCGCTGAAAGCAAGGACACTCTTGGACAAGACGAGAGTCATAATGCTTTCACTCTTACTGGGCTCTACCGAGTTGTTCATGGGATTGATGTTTTTGATCCCAAGTGAAACATTTTTTTCACCTAGTACTGATATGAGTCTTGACTTCCCCTACACAGAGGAGAACAGGAGGTTAGACTTACTTCCATTCTTAGATTGAGGAGTGAAAGCCACTTGATTGTAAGGAGATGAGTGAATTTACAGCCATGTTGAGAACAAAGAACACTGATGTGTGCTAAAGGACCGAAGCAAGCCGATCTTCTTCACAATGGCAAGGTTGGACCATGTGAAGAACTTGACTAGACTCGTTGAATGGTATGGCAAGAATGCTCGTCTCCGGGAGCTGGTTCACCTTGTTATGGTTGGTGGTGATCGGAGGAAAGAGTAGAAAACTTGGAAGAGTAAGCAGAGATGAATAAGATGTAAGGCCTTATTGATAAAGACAACTTGAATGGTTAGTTCAGGTGGATTTATTCTTGAAAGTGCTATTGAGTTCCCTTGCCCTTGGATGGTAGGCCAGGGAAGAAATGCCATCGGTCAGTCCGAGTGGGAGTCTATTCCGGTCAAACGAAAGAAAGGCGAGCAAGACAGCGTTAGTGCATTAATGCCCAAAATTCGCTTCTTGAAGGTAAGGTTATTATGACGCCCGAGATTTTGCCATGCATTTAATTACTGTTGCATCCCTTGTTTGCGCCTTTACTTCTATGCTTTACTAACTGACTTTTGTGACTACTATTCACTCCGTTTTTAAACTGCCTTCTATTAGTTAATTAGTATTTTTATTAAATCCTATTAATTACTAAAGTAATGAGAAAAATGTACAATTGAGCTAGAAGCGGTAGGAGGACTCATTTAGAAAATAGTTTTAGTAGTTGAGTGAATAGTGTTACGTAATATAACTTAGGTAATTAATTAGCTAGCATATATTTTACTATCTAAGCTCGTTTTAAGCTTAATACGCGCATTATAATTCACCACTTGAACACCCAAACTTGACCCCACCTCAAGGCCTACTTATTAAAACATGAGACAAGCTCATTTTAGCACAAAAACACAACAATTTCAGCCTGTGAACAGTGCCCAAACCCGACAGCCCTTCCCTTGTGCAATTGGAGATTTTGCTTCATCAAATCATCAATCCAAGCCAAGCCAAGCCTTGAGCAACTAGTGTAGAGTGTTTGCAAGGTTCCTAGGTGCTCCTACGCGTATTGGTGAGGGATTTCACGGCTTATTTTTGCATTTCTAAATAGTTGTCAATTTCTTGATTTGTTGAAAATGTGATCAAATGCCATTGTATTAGTTATCTATGCTATTATACCATGTATATGAATGCTAGAGAACATATTTGAGCCATCGTTTCGCAATTTAAACGGTTAGAATCGTTAGTTTGATTTTTAGGGTGAATAGTGACATTTTTTCTAAGGTTTTGCGTAATTGCTCGAATTAGCTTGATTCAATGCTTCTAATAGACGCCTTAGGTGCTAGTGAAGGTAACCTAATAGCCCCGTGCACTTGCATTGTCCTTAAATCGCTTAAAATGAAAAATAGCCGACTTTAACTTGGGGCTTTTGGGGTTAATGCGAATCCGGGTGGATTCGGGCTTCAATTCTAGTATCCTTAAGTTACCTAGGTGCTATAGAAGCCTTGATATCCCTTGGTTGAAGTCCGGACATTGTATGTGTAGTTTAAAGCCATAAGAGGGAATTTGAGACTTTCGGGGTAATCGCGAGAAATTGAATGAGTTAGAGGGTTGAGAGGGTACCTTGAGGGTTAGTTAGAAGGTTGGGAGAGTTTCCTTTGAAAATGGAATCGTTAACCTTGGTTTGGAAGAGAAATAGTTTGAAAAACAAAGGGGTTTAGGTGCAAATTCGGTTGTCTCCCACTTCTAAACCCATGGTATGACTTCTTGAGTGTTTATATGTGATTTTAAATTGATTTGGAGCTTTTGGTATGATTCTATGGTTATTTTGTATATGTTCCTTTGTAAAATGCTTATTAGCTTCTATAATTGCTTCTCTCCTAAATGCATCGAGGTCAACCTGTAACGCCCCGATCCCTCACGAGACCGGAGGCTCTAATAACCATGCTATTCTCAACCCAATACCAAACCCGGTCACAAAATTTTAGGGGAAAAACGGACAGAGTTTCCCCTGTACTATGGACATTCTGAAAACCTGTAAATTCTCAAATAAGGTAACTACAAGGTAAACAAACTTTTCATGGCTAAATATTTAAAGATTCACGGTCATCCGAGCCTTGAAGCAAACAACAGTTCCAAAACCACACAAGCATGCAAGTAACTTGTTTTTAATATAGTCTAATAACCATGCCATTCTAGGATAACATTAAAACATACTTAGAGATAAAACATTCTACACTAAGCCATTCACTCCCAAGCATGCAAAGCAACTAGAAATAGAAATATAAGTTATTACAAGCCATAGAATTACCACTGCTACTACATTATCAGACTTCCAGCTTACATATTACTCAAATACATACATGAGCTTTAAGGCCCCAAAATAGATTATACATAGAACAACAAATTCTTCACATAGCAACTAGAAAGCACATCCGCCTCAGACAAATATCACACAGCAGCTAAGGCAACTCCACCAACTGTGCCACCTGAAACATGTTAGCGAGGTATGAGCAACCACTGTTGCCCAGTGAGGGATATAGTCTCGGGGCGTGCAATGCAACAGATAATACAGTTATACAACAATATCACTTAGACAATTTAAGAAGCAATGATAACATAAGTAACCACACATTTAAAAGGATACATTTCACTCAATCCCCTATACACCAATCTTCACTGGTCTTCAATCACGATTCACGAACCACGAGCACGATCACGATAAGCCGGCATAATCCCCAAACACTCCAGTGGGTGTACTCCGGATGTACCCCGATAATCCTACGACCCAACATCCCCTGGCAATCTCCGGACCAAGCGAATGAGGGACTAGGGCACGGAGTTTGAATATCCACCGGCAAGCCCTCTGCCGCCCAGCCGATATTCAACACATCTGCCCCTGACACTATGGTTGCGCAACCACTATGCAATGCACTTAACGATGGCAAGTTAATAGCAATAATATAAGCATTAACATATATGAGGTTCAACAAAGTAGGTTGACCTCGAGGCAATTAGCATATAAGCAATTATATAACCTAATAAGCAGTTTTACAAAGGGACATTTACAAAATAACCATAGAATTATACCAAAAGCTCCAAATCAACTTAATATCACATATAAACACTCAAGAAGTCATGCTGTGGGTTTAGAAATGTGAGACAACCGAAATTGCACTTAAACCCCTTTATTTTACAAACTATTTCTCTTCCAAACCAAAGTTAATGATTTCATTTTCAAAGGGAACTCTCCCAACCTTCTAACTAACCCTCAAGGTAACCTCTCAACCCTCTAACTCATTCAAATGCCCGCGATTACCCCGAAAGCCCCAAATTCCCTCTTATGGCTTTAAACTACACATACAATGTCCGGGCTTCAACCAAGGGATATCAAGGCTTCTATAGAACCTAGGTAGCCTAAGGATACTAGAATTGAAGCCCGAATACACCCGGATTCGCATTAACCCCGAAAGCCCCAAATTAAAGTCAGCTATTTTCCATTTTTAAGCGATTTAAGGACATTGCAAGTGCACGGGGCTATTAGGTTACCTTCACTAGCACCTAAGGCATCTATTAGAAGCATTAAATCAAGCTAATTCGAGCAATTACGCAAAACCCTAGAAAAATGTCACTATTCACCCTAAAAATCAAACTAACGATTCTAACCGTTTAAATTGCGAAACGATGGCTCAAATATGTTCTCTAGCATTCATATACATGGTATAATAGCATAGATAACAATTACAATGGCATTTGATCACATTTTCAACAAATCAATAAATTGACAACTATTTAGAAATGCAAAAACAAGCCGTGAAATCCCTCACCAATGCGCGTAAGAGCTCTCGGGAGACTTGCACACACCCTAATCTATGTGCTCCTAGCTTGGCTTGGCTTGAATTGAAGATTTGATGGCAAAAATCTCCTCCTTCATCTCCTTTCTTGCTGTCGGGTTTCCTGCCCATTTTTCAGCTTTTTCTTCTTTTTTTTTTTTTTTGTTATGAGTTATAGTGTGTTATGTTGGGTATAAAAGGGGTGGGGTCAAGTTGAGAGTGTTTAATGTGTACTAAAATGAGTCTAGTTGGCATTAAAACGAGTCTAATGGTGTAATAATTAAGTTAGCTAACTAAAACATAAAGTTTCATACGTAACACTATTCACTAGTTTCAACAAATCATTTTCTAAACGGAGGCTCCTATCACTCCTAGCTCGAGAGCACATTTTTCTCACTCCTTTAACAATTAATGTGATTTAATAAAAATGATAATTCATGGTAATTAAGTAGTTGAAAAACGGAATGAATAGTGATTAAAGAAGACAACATGCAAAGCACAAAATAAATGCACAAATAGTGGATGCAATAGTAAGCTAGAAGTACGGTTAAATCTCGGGTGTCACATCCTCTCCCCCTTAAACAAATTGCGTCCACGCAATTCTTCTTCCAAGAGAACTCCGCATCAACTGAAAACCAACTTCAATTACTCTTCATCAGTTGCTGAGCAAGAATACCGTATACGAACTCTCGTGGGAGCTCATTAAGAAATCCCAGTAATATTGTCTGCGAACCTCACTTAATAAGGCCAAATAAAGGCTCCAATAGAGATGCTACTTCGAAATCCAAATAAGAATCCCGCTGGCATGAATACCATAGAAGGATAGAATCCCAACTAACAGTGACGAGAAAATACCAATAAGAATTTAGAGTACAAATACAGAAGATAATTCCATATAATAAGGCTGATTAGAATCCCAACTAAGTCTTCCGAGTAATACCAGCAAGAAAATACTAGAAGAATACTCAATAAGAAAACCGAGAGAACGGTCATATAGAAATCCCAAAGGAAGCCATTCATTTCTGACTACTGAGCGTAGAAGAATGCCTTGGAAGAAATCCCAATAACTGAGCTCCGCTTACAACATTCTCATTCCCGCTAATCCACACAACTTGGAGGGCTTGTTGCTAATCACTTCTCTTCAGGGGGAGGAAGAAGTCTTTCTTACCATTTCAACGGGACATGTATGAATGCCAAGATATCACATTTACACATATATGTTTTAAACTATTATGCAAACATGTTTATATAAGAGTTTATGAAACGGTGTAATCATCAAAGTCATTCAAGAACGATAATCAAGTCAAGCATAACACAACTCCATCAAAGACATTCAAATACAGACATTACAAGCAACAGTTCAAGCAATTAATAATTCACGAAGTCAATTTGATGCATAACTAGCCACTTTGCTTCACTTAGCACACATTTAGCACGTAACACATAATTATATCACATGGGTGCACACATTCAATACAAAACACACAATCAAACATGCAGACATACACTTTTAAGACACACACTTAATCAAGCACACACGCAAGGGTTACAACCCGACAGGCCGAGGACCATGTCCTGGCTTAGAGCTAACTAAGCTCTGATACCACCTGTAACGCCCCGATCCCTCACGAGACCGGAGGCTCTAATAACCATGCTATTCTCAACCCAATACCAAACCCGGTCACAAAATTTTAGGGGAAAAACGGACAGAGTTTCCCCTGTACTATGGACATTCTGAAAACCTGTAAATTCTCAAATAAGGTAACTACAAGGTAAACAAACTTTTCATGACTAAATATTTAAAGATTCACGGCCATCCGAGCCTTGAAGCAAACAACAGTTCCAAAACCACACAAGCATGCAAGTAACTTGTTTTTAATATAGTCTAATAACCATGCCATTCTAGGATAACATTAAAACATACTTAGAGATAAAACATTCTACACTAAGCCATTCACTCCCAAGCATGCAAAGCAACTAGAAATAGAAATATAAGTTATTACAAGCCATAGAATTACCACTGCTACTACATTATCAGACTTCCAGCTTACATATTACTCAAATACATACATGAGCTTTAAGGCCCCAAAATAGATTATACATAGAACAACAAATTCTTCACATAGCAACTAGAAAGCACATCCGCCTCAGACAAATATCACACAGCAGCTAAGGCAACTCCACCAACTGTGCCACCTGAAACATGTTAGCGAGGTATGAGCAACCACTGTTGCCCAGTGAGGGATATAGTCTCGGGGCGTGCAATGCAACAGATAATACAGTTATACAACAATATCACTTAGACAATTTAAGAAGCAATGATAACATAAGTAACCACACATTTAAAAGGATACATTTCACTCAATCCCCTATACACCAATCTTCACTGGTCTTCAATCACGATTCACGAACCACGAGCACGATCACGATAAGCCGGCATAATCCCCAAACACTCCAGTGGGTGTACTCCGGATGTACCCTGATAATCCTACGACCCAACATCCCCTGGCAATCTCCGGACCAGGCGAATGAGGGACTAGGGCACGGAGTTTGAATATCCACCGGCAAGCCCTTTGCCGCCCAGCCGATATTCAACACATCCACCCCTGACACTATGGTTGCGCAACCACTATGCAATGCACTTAACGATGGCAAGTTAATAGCAATAATATAAGCATTAACACATATGAGGATCAACAAAGTAGGTTGACCTCGAGGCAATTAGCATAGAAGCAATTATATAAGCTAATAAGCAGTTTTACAAAGGGACATTTACAAAATAACCATAGAATTATACCAAAAGCTCCAAATCAACTTAATATCACATATAAACACTCAACAAGTCATGCCGTGGGTTTAGAAATGTGAGACAACCGAAATTGCCCTTAAACCCCTTTATTTTACAAAATATTTCTCTTCCAAACCAAAGTTAATGATTTCATTTTCAAAGGGAACTCTCCCAACCTTCTAACTAACCCTCAAGGTAACCTCTCAACCCTCTAACTCATTCAAATGCCTGCGATTACCCCGAAAGCCCCAAATTCCCTCTTGTGGCTTTAAACTACACATACAATGTCCGGGCTTCAACCAAGGGATATCAAGGCTTCTATAGCACCTAGGTAGCCTAAGGATACTAGAATTGAAGCCCGAATACACCCGGATTCGCATTAACCCCGAAAGCCCCACATTAAAGTCAGCTATTTTCCATTTTTAAGCGATTTAAGGACATTGCAAGTGCACGGGGCTATTAGGTTACCTTCACTAGCACCTAAGGCATCTATTAGAAGCATTAAATCAAGCTAATTCGAACAATTACGCAAAACCCTACAAAAATATCACTATTCACCCTAAAAATCAAACTAACGATTCTAACCGTTTAAATTGCGAAACGATGGCTCAAATATGTTCTCTAGCATTCATATACATGGTATAATAGCATAGATAACAATTAAAATGGCATTTGATCACATTTTCAACAAATCAAGAAATTGACAACTATTTAGATATGCAAAAACAAGCCGTGAAATCCCTCACCAATGCTCGTAAGAGCTCTCGGGAGACTTGCAAACACCCTAAACTATGTGCTCCTAGCTTGGCTTGGCTTGAATTGAAGATTTGATGGCAAAAATCTCCTCCTTCCTCTCCTTTCTTGCTGTCGGGTTTCCTGCCCATTTTTCAGCTTTTTCTTCTTTTTTTTTTTTGTTATGTGTTATAGTGTGTTATGTTGGGTATAAAAGGGGTGGGGTCAAGTTGAGAGTGTTTAATGTGTACTAAAATGAGTCTAGTTGGCATTAAAACGAGTCTAATGGTGTAATAA
Organism: Ehretia macrophylla; assembly: GCA_037974665.1. Classification (NCBI taxonomy): domain Eukaryota; kingdom Viridiplantae; phylum Streptophyta; class Magnoliopsida; order Boraginales; family Ehretiaceae; genus Ehretia; species Ehretia macrophylla. Next base: position 47,188,059 of record CM075768.1, on the reverse strand, counting down.
TTAAGTTAGCTAACTAAAACATAAAGTTTCATACGTAACACTATTCACTAGTTTCAACAAATCATTTTCTAAACGGAGGCTTCTATCACTCCTAGCTCGAGAGCACATTTTTCTCACTCCTTTAACAATTAATGTGATTTAATAAAAATGATAATTCATGGTAATTAAGTAGTTGAAAATGGAATGAATAGTGATTAAAGAAGACAACAAGCAAAGCACAAAATAAATGCACAAATAGTGGATGCAATAGTAAGCTAGAAGTACGGTTAAATCTCGGGCGTCACATCCTCTCCCCCTTAAACAAATTGCGTCCACGCAATTCTTCTTCCAAGAGAACTCCGCATCAACTGAAAACCAACTTCAATTACTCTTCATCAGTTGCTGAGCAAGAATACCGTATACGAACTCTCGTGGGAGCTCATTAAGAAATCCCAGTAGTATTGTCTGCCTTTGTTGATCCTCCTATGTGTTAATGCTTATATTATTGCTATTAACTTGCCATTGTTAAGTGCATTGCATAGTGGTTGCGCAACCATAGTGTCAGGGGCGGATGTGTTGAATATCGGCTGGGCGGCAGAGGGCTTGCCGGTGGATATTCAAACTCCGTGCCCTAGTCCCTCATTCGCCTGGTCCGGAGATTGCCAGGGGATGTTGGGTCGTAGGATTATCGGGGTACATCCGGAGTACACCCACTGGAGTGTTTGGGGATTATGCTGACTTATCGTGATCGTGCTCGTGGTTCGTGGATCGTGATTGAAGACCTGTGAAGATTGGTGTATAGGGGTTTGTGAAATGTATCCTTTCAATGTGTGGTTATTTGAGTTATCATTGTTTCTTTAATTGTCTAAGTGTTATTATTGTATATTTGTGTTATCTGTTGCATTGCACGCCCCGGGACTTTATCCCTCACTGGGCAACAGTGGTTGCTCATACCTCGCTAACATGTTTCAGGTGGCACAGTTGGTGGAGTTGCCTTAGCTGCTGTGTGATATTTGTCTGAGGCGGATGTGCTTTCTGGTTGCTATGTGAAGAATTTGTTGTTCTATGTATAATCTATTTTGGGGCCTTAAAGCTCATATATGTATTGGAGTAATATGTAAGTTGGAAGTCTGGTAATGTAGTAGCAGTGGTAATTCTATGGCTTGTAATAACTTATATTTCTATTTCTAGTTGCTTTGCATGCTTGGGAGTGAATGGCTTAGTGTAGAATGTTTTATCTCTAAGTATGTTTTAATGTTATCCTAGAATGGCATGGTTATTAGACTATATTATAAACAAGTTACTTGCATGCTTGTGTGGTTTTGGAACTGTTGTTTACTTCAAGGCTCGGATGGCCTTGAATCTTTAAATATTTAGCCATGAAAAGTTTGTTTACCTTCTAGTTACCTTATTTGAGAGTTTAGAGGTTTTCAGAATGTCCATAGTACAGGGGAAACTCTGTCCATTTTTCCCTAAAATTTTGTGACCGGGTTTGGTATTGGGTTGAGAATAGTATGGTTATTAGAGCCTCCGGTCTCGTGAGGGATCGGGGCGTTACAGGTGGTATCAGAGCTTAGTTAGCTCTAAGCCGGGACAGGGTCCTCGGCCTGTCGGGTAGTAACCCTTGCGTGTGTGCTTGATTAAGTGTGTGTCTTAAAAGTGTATGCTTGCATGTTTGATTGTGTGTCTTGTATTGAATGTGTACACCTATGTGATATAATTATGTGTTACGTGCTAAATGTATGCTAAGTGAAGTAAAGTGGCTAGTTATGCATCAAATTGACTTCGTGAATTATTAATTGCTTGAACTGTTGCTTGTAATGTGTGTATTTGAATGTCTTTGATTGAGTTGTGTTATGCTTGACTTGATTATCATGCTTGAATGACTTTGATGATTACACTGTTTCACAAAATCTTTTATTAACATGTTTGCGTAATAGTTTAAAGAATGATTATACATATGCAATTGTTTGACATGCATACATAACCCGTCGAATGGTAAGAAAAACTCCTTCCTCCCCTGAAGAGAGGTGATTAGTGGCAGGCCTTCCAAATTATGTTGATTAGCATAAATGAGAGGCAATTAATCAGCCTTTATTTGGGAATTGGTGGATATAGTTGGAGCTCAGTTATTGGGATTCTTCTAAGGCCTTCTTCAGTGCTTAACGGTCATAAATGAGTAGCTTCTTTTGGGGTTTCTATATGATAGTTCTCTGGAGCATATTCTTGGTATTTTCTTATCAGGTATTCTTTTGGTATTCTTTTGCCGGCATCTCTCGGAAGAATTGGTATATGGGATTCTTTTTAGCCTTATTATCTGGTATTATTTACAATACTCCTGCTTAGAACTTTTATTGGTATTTTCTCTCCACTCTTAGTTGGGATTCTATTCTTCTATGGTATTCGTGCCAGCGGGATTCTTATTTGGATTTCGAAGTAGCATCTCTATTGGAGCCTTTATTTGGCCTTATTAAGTGAGGTTCGCAGACAATACTACTGGGATTTCTTAATGAGCTTCCACGAGAATTCGTATATGGTATTCTTGCTTAGCAACTGATGACGAATAATCAGAGTTGGTTTTCAGTTGATGCAGATGTTCTCTTGTGAAGAAGAATTGCGTGGACGCAATTAGTTTAAGGGGGAGAGGATGTGACGCCCGAGATTTTGCCATGCATTTAATTACTGTTGCATCCCTTGTTTGCGCCTTTACTTCTATGCTTTACTAACTGACTTTTGTGACTACTATTCACTCCGTTTTTAAACTGCCTTCTATTAGTTAATTAGTATTTTTATTAAATCCTATTAATTACTAAAGTAATGAGAAAAATGTGCAATTGAGCTAGAAGCGGTAGGAGGACTCATTTAGAAAATAGTTTTAGTAGTTGAGTGAATAGTGTTACGTAACATAACTTAGGTAATTAATTAGCTAGCATATATTTTACTATCTAAGCTCGTTTTAAGCTTAATATGCGCATTATAATTGACCACTTGAACACCCAAACTTGACCCCACCTCAAGGCCTACTTATTAAAACATGAGACAAGCTCATTTTAGCACAAAAACACAACAATTTCAGCCTGTGAACAGTGCCCAAACCCGACAGCCCTTCCCTTGTGCAATTGGAGATTTTGCTTCATCAAATCATCAATCCAAGCCAAGCCAAGCCTTGAGCAACTAGTGTAGAGTGTTTGCAAGGTTCCTAGGTGCTCCTACGCGTATTGGTGAGGGATTTCACGGCTTATTTTTGCATTTCTAAATAGTTGTCAATTTCTTGATTTGTTGAAAATGTGATCAAATGCCATTGTATTAGTTATCTATGCTATTATACCATGTATATGAATGCTAGAGAACATATTTGAGCCATCGTTTCGCAATTTAAACGGTTAGAATCGTTAGTTTGATTTTTAGGGTGAATAGTGACGTTTTTTCTAGGGTTTTGCGTAATTGCTCGAATTAGCTTGATTCAATGCTTCTAGTAGACGCCTTAGGTGCTAGTGAAGGTAACCTAATAGCCCCGTGCACTTCCATTGTCCTTAAATCGCTTAAAATAGAAAATAGCCGACTTTAACTTGGGGCTTTTGGGGTTAATGCGAATCCGGGTGGATTCGGGCTTCAATTCTAGTATCCTTAAGTTACCTAGGTGCTATAGAAGCCTTGATATCCCTTGGTTGAAGCCCGGACATTGTATGTGTAGTTTAAAGCCATAAGAGGGAATTTGGGACTTTCGGGGTAATCGCGGGAAATTGAATGAGTTAGAGGGTACCTTGAGGGTTACTTAGAAGGTTGGGAGAGTTTCCTTTGAAAATGGAATCGTTAACCTTGGTTTGGAAGAGAAATAGTTTGAAAAACAAAGGGGTTTAGGTGCAAATTCGGTTGTCTCCCACTTCTAAACCCATGGTATGACTTCTTGAGTGTTTATATGTGATTTTAAATTGATTTGGAGCTTTTGGTATGATTCTATGGTTATTTTGTATATGTTCCTTTGTAAACTGCTTATTAGCTTCTATAATTGCTTCTCTCCTAAATGCATCGAGGTCAACCTACTTTGTTGATCCTCCTATGTGTTAATGCTTATATTATTGCTATTAACTTGCCATTGTTAAGTGCATTGCATAGTGGTTGCGCAACCATAGTGTCAGGGGCGGATTTGTTGAATATCGGCTGGGCGGCAGAGGGCTTGCCGGTGGATATTCAAACTCCGTGCCCTAGTCCCTCATTCGCCTGGTCCGGAGATTGCCAGGGGATGTTGGGTCGTAGGATTATCAGGGTACATCCCGAGTACACCCACTGGAGTGTTTGGGGATTATGCAGGCTTATCGTGATCGTGCTCGTGGTTCGTGGATCGTGATTGAAGACCTGTGAAGATTGGTGTATAGGGGTTTGTGAAATGTATCCTTTCAATGTGTGGTTATTTGAGTTATCATTGTTTCTTTAATTGTCTAAGTGTTATTATTGTATATTTGTGTTATCTGTTGCATTGCACGCCCCGGGACTTTATCCCTCACTGGGCAACAGTGGTTGCTCATACCTCGCTAACATGTTTCAGGTGGCACAGTTGGTGGAGTTGCGTTAGCTGGTGTGTGATATTTGTCTGAGGGGGAGTTGCTTTCTGGTTGCTATGTGAAGAATTTGTTGTTCTATGTATAATCTATTTTGGGGCCTTAAAGCTCATGTATGTATTTGAGTAATATATAAGCTGGAAGTTTGGTAATGTAGTAGCAGTGGTAATTCTATGGCTTGTAATAACTTATATTTCTATTTCTAGTTGCTTTGCATGCTTGGGAGTGAATGGCTTAGTGTAGAATGTTTTATCTCTAAGTATGTTTTAATGTTATCCTAGAATGGCATGGTTATTAGACTATATTATAAACAAGTTACTTGCATGCTTGTGTGGTTTTGGAACTGTTGTTTACTTCAAGGCTCGGATGGCCTTGAATCTTTAAATATTTAGCCATGAAAAGTTTGTTTACCTTCTAGTTACCTTATTTGAGAGTTTAGAGGTTTTCAGAATGTCCATAGTACAGGGGAAACTCTGTCCATTTTTCCCTAAAATTTTGTGACCGGGTTTGGTATTGGGTTGAGAATAGTATGGTTATTAGAGCCTCCGGTCTCGTGAGGGATCGGGGCGTTACAGTTATAGTCTCTTTCAGGTGAGAAGTCCACATTTGTCTCCATCTCCGGTTCCAGTGCCAGGCAAAGGCCAATCGAACTATTCATCTTTCTTTCCATCCCCACGGCCCCGACCAGCAACTGCAAATGAACTACCTACATAACCTTTCTTCGAGTCTTTTAGTTAGTTCATCACCGGTACCTGGTGTAGCTGCATCTAACAGGTGAAAGCGAGTATGAGCAACCCTCCATCTTCTTCTTTTCAATCTCCTGATCCCCCATCAGCCTCTAACTGTAACGCCTTCTCCCGGGAAGGATAACCTTAGGTCCCTCCTAATAGGCCGGAACCAGATGTACTGGGTTCGGAAACTCCTCTTTTACTTCTATCCCCCATCTCTTGTCCTATCCATGGAACCAATGCTTGAAAGCAGGTGTACTAAGAAATAGGAAAGGGCCGATTCCATTCATCCAAGCTTGGCCATCTCACTTCCATCCGACAAACTCTCGAGTCTTCCCCCTCCGAATAAGCAGGCAAGAACCGCATTCATGATTGATCACATTCTCCACCAGTCACTGCCGAATTTGCAGTTTTAGCAGCGTAGCCTATTCTCTTATTTACGCAAATTCAAGTCCGATTGGTCTTGTCAGAATAAGATTGGGTCGTACGGTGGTTGTCTCGCTTGGTTAACCGATCGGTAGCAGCTAAGCGCTCAGAAACGAGATCAAAAAAAGAATATCTGACGAAATTGCACTTTATTGAGTAACGAGATCAATCTCTAGTCTGGGAAAACCTGTTCTTCGATATTATACTCTAGATTTGACAATCTCTCTTTGTCCCAAGATCAAAGCAAGAAATAGAGCTAATGATAACTAACATTTTCAGGCCGATGGGGTTGACGACAAGCAATGGTATACGGGGTGGAAAGCAAAGTCAACGGCATTTGAGGGAATCGTTTCAACGGAGAAATGAAAAAGGAAAAGATTCCAACCATAGAGATTGAAAACCGCTTTTAGGGAAGCAACAATAAAGATAACAAGAAAATTCCGCATCGGCTTAGCTTAGCATCTGATCGTTTTCTACCTGAATCTACGATTGTGAAATTGGACCATCTATCTTTGTCCCAGCCGATAGAATGACATCAAAAACACAGACGGGGCCAAAGCAGTTCAGAATCTTCTTTTTCAGGCAGAAGGCACACAAGAAGGAAAGGCTTCCCCAAAAGCCCTACCCAGTGAAAGATGGGAAGGAGTGCCAGCTTGATTCTAAGTACGAGAGACTATTGACAATGTACCAATAGTCATGATAGCAAACAAGATATCCCTCAGCCTTAGAGGGAGAGGGAGAGGGAGGGGGCCCTTTCAGGGGCAGTTTATTAGACTCACCGCAAAGAAAACCATACTGTACTTAGCTGAAGAACGGATAATTGCCACACTCTATGCTTGTATCTGAAGGCGGTTTGGAAGGTATAACTTAAGCACCGGGGAAAAAGCTTTAGGGATAAGACGCCGACTCCTGAAATCCACATCAACTACAACCAAGATTCATTATTCATCTGAAAGACATAAACCCCGGTTAGCAAAAAGTCAAAGGGGTCAGGAAGTTGGTCTTATAAAAAAAATAGGGAAATGGGGGTCATCATTGAGCATCTTCCGATGAAGCATAGACCCTTTCACCCTTAACAACCAGCCGATGGGAAGTTTCTAGTTATGATGCCTTTAAAGCACGTCGGCGGTCAATTCCTCATTCATAGATCTTCGGGCCAAAGCACCAACAATTTGGTGATTATAATGAGGAGTGCGATTATTCAATATGGCCACTGCTAATGATCAGTAAGGAAAAAAAGGAAACTGCGGTACTAGAAAGAGAACTCCTTTCTTCAACATCGTCCCTAGAGCAAGAAAAGAAGGACCTCTATCTGAGGAAGTCTTTCGATGAATTAAAAGGAACGAACTTATTGAAAGGGGACACCCCTTGGGAAACCTCTGAGGGAAGAGAATTGTGGCAGTTAAAGCTAGGCCCTCTGGGTAGCCGTTCTAATTAGGATGTGTTAGATGGACTTTGGTCTGAGAACGACTAATGCCCTCGGCTCACTTGTGGTGCTTTCATTTTGGATTGCGTTGGGCATTCTTATTGGACTACTGGACTCGTGTGCGGTCCAACAATACAATCTATTCCAGTAGCGCGCGTTAACTATTCAATACTTTACTGACTTGGGATTTCATTTCACGACAGAGGGAATTGTGCATTAACGCATTGACTCACGGCGGGGACTATTCAAACAGAAAAGCCCGAACCCATAAGGGATAGTATACAAAAGTATACATCGGTGTAAACATCAACATAAAAAACAGTCTATTCATGAGTTAGGACAGGATCTTAGATATCTTCTAGCTTATTGATCCAATTCTCTCATCGATTCGGTATCACCTTCTCAGTCATCAAGAAGCTCCGCAACCCGAGTTAGACTTCGAGGAGCAACCCCTTCTGAATCAAATAATGGATTGGAAAGAAGCTAGCTCAGATTCAGAAACTCTGTTGTCTATCGACCACTTTCCAGCAATTCAAGAGGGGCAAGCACTTCATTCACATTTGGATTTGTATGACGCTTCGGATTTGGAGGACATGAATGGATGTTAGAACGGGTCCCGAGTCAACTGCATGCGCTACTACTTCCTCCCTAGTAGTCACCTCTGCCTCCTCCATTCCATTTCTAGTGAAATAGGGGAAAGATCAAGTGAACCATGGAAAAAGCGTTTTGAAAATGCCTTTCTCCCTCTAGGTTCAATCAAATCAATGAATCTTTCGAGAAGCAGGGTTTTTGCCCGAACAACTTTAAAACTGCAGTTTCGCCCTTACAAGTAGATAACGAGTTATATAAAGATAAAGATAACTTATTGATTATCTATCTCTGAATTTGATATTCTATATAGATTCAAGTTATTATATCTCTATTCAAGTAGTTCTTTTTTATTGTTTGTTAGTTATTATTAACTATTAGAAATCTATTAACTTATTTTGGAGCACGCTATTGTGCTATTGGTCTCTCTAGTTCATGACTTCCGGAAGATGGGTCCCTATAATAAAAGAATCAACTCATCCAAGACATAAGGAAATTGGCAAAGAAATCGAAAAAGCCGGAAAGACTTGTTAAGCAATCAATTTATTCCCCCTTACATGCATGCTTTCTTTACTTCTTTATACGCGTCAGCGATAAATGGTCTAAACACTCAAGGCCTAGCTTGGTGTGGTTTTTATTTTATTCAATTACATGCTCCCCTGGATTATTAACCTCTCGTGCCTATCGGTGGATAGTCCCTTCGCTTCACTCATCTATTGACGTACTAAAATACACAGTGAAAAACATACCCCATCTACTACCCTTCCCTTAATGTACGTGAATTAGGCCCTTGCTCGGGATCGGGCAAAGTGGTTATTTTTCCTATGCCTCGTATGTATTTACTATCGGAACTATTTATTTTCCTTAGACCCAAATACTTTGGGGCTATTCTATTAACAATCAAAGGAATAACCAACCCCTTCTTAGTTAGGAAAAGAGTTCAATTTCGATAACTCTACTCTCTTATAGCTAGAAATGCTTTCGTTGACCTAATTGATAGAGTACTTGCTATATTTTGTTCGCGTTCAGTGAACCGATCAAGCCTTTGTTTGTGTTTCAGCCAGTGGGTTGTGATTGAGTTTAGCTTGGCAGATCTCGCACTGTAATGCAAGTGCTTATTTACGAAAGATAGATTGTTGGTATGGCTGCTGCTACCAAAAGTATTCTAAGTTAGTCACAAGTAGAAACCTTTTACCGCACTTCCCTAGCAATGAATAGATGAGTCTCCTAAGGTCAACAAGCTCTTTCTTCATATAGGATAGCATCCGCTTTGATATCCGAAACTTTAGTTATGACACAAGAAATATATATATTCTAATGGTAGGAATAGGACAGCTGCACTAAGGAAGAGAGCTATAGATTTGATAAAGGTGATAGGATAGGGTTCCAAACCTGCCTTAGTCTCTGTCTCAATAGGGCACAAGCTAAGGACATTACTATATGAATGAGACTTCATCCCTATCACAAGCGATACCTCAAATTCCTAAAATGCTCCTCTAGTCAGGTAAATAACGCCATGGAAAAGAAAAACTTTCTTCCAGCCTTTCTCAGCCAGTTTGTACTTCAAAATGAAGAAAATCCTATTCTTCTGGATGAGAAATCCTATCCCTTAGGTTATTCGATTGGAGTTTATCGATCTGAATGATGCTTGCTTAAAAAGTTTGGCTTTGTAGTTTGCCTTGAACGGGCAAGTCTGAGCCTGACCATAGAAAGGATAAAGGCTTGCCAGCAGAAATCCTGAGACCCTACCTTAAATCTAGCTAAGACTTCCGATGAATTTCATTCTTTTATCCGAGCTGACCATTCGTTTCCGAATTCATTTTCAATTGAGTTATCAGTCTGGTCTTATTCTGCTTATAGGCCACTCTTTTGTGTTGCTGGTGGCGCAGGTCTGCGCTTGCCCAATACTACTTGACATTCAAAAGAGTCCACTAGAGGTACAAACTGTAATAAAGAAATCTCGTGGAAAATACCTTGATCGAAGATAGCTGAATTGGCGCGAACGAGACATACAGTAGTAAATCGAAGTTACTGTATCCCTGTACATGAAGCCTTGGAGCACCTTGACCCGCTGGGAAGGTGCCTGGCTGGAGATAAAAAAGAAAAAGCAACCATCGAGTAGACTTACCTGCAGAACTAGCTCTTTCATTCGCCGAATCAATAGAAGAATAGCCCTCTGACCACGCATAGCGTAAGCATCTCTTTCTTTTCGGCTTCTGTGTAGCTCTAGAGCTACCTTAACTTGATCCCAAGGATCAAAACAAGAAAGTAGTGAGCAAAGGAAAGAAGATTCAAACGGTTCCAATGAATTAATCATTCCAGTGAGTAAGTCAATGTGAAGTAAGAAAGTGAACGAAATAGATGGAAGAAAGCCCTACCTTTCCTTCTGTTCCCTTCTTCCCGTTCCCTTGCCTCCTTTCGTAGGCTAACCTTCTCGCCTTCCTTCAGGGTCCTATTGTCACGCCCTAACCCGGCCTATAAAGGTTAGACTAGGGTGTGATCTAAACATTCAAGTCACGTCTCGTACTTAACCGTTCATGAAGATTTAACACTTAACGTTTTGGCCTAAACTCTAAAATTTTTCGGTAAACCGGCAGCATAACGGCTGTAATTGGGCTCTTTGGTTTGACCTAATTCTTTAAACGCCTCAATTATTCCAATCATTAATACAATCCCATTAAGGACTCCTATTTGACACCAACCGATTTGCCTACTAGTTTATCTTGAAAGTCTCGTTTGGTTAATAAGCCTAACATGATAACTATGTCCCATTTATTTGTCAATTTCCTATCATACAAGTACCTATTATCCTTTAGTTTGCAAATAAGCACCTAAGTGAAATTAGATAGAATTAACTTAGTTGATTGTTCATCTAGTGGTTTGACTGCCTACGACAACTACTAATCAAGAAAACAAAAGCAAACAACCAAATAAAAGTTCATCCGGTTATAGATAGTACAATCCCAGAATTAGACCCAAATTACAATGGGGTCATTTACAAAAATAAAATGAACATTTTGTAACCAAACACAATATCCATATAGCAACCACTTTCAGGCAAAGCACAAAAGCACGTAGGGACAAGCAATCACTCCAAGGAATCATCGTTAGGCACATCGTCCTCGGGTGCCAGTTCTTGATCTTCTTCACCTGAGATGATAAAAGAGGGTGAGTCCTTATGAACTCAGCGAGGGGGAACGAGAAATAGGTTTTGAAACTCATTTTCCGGTTCAACTTATGAAAATCCTTTTGCAAGCATGAATATGATAGTAATATCACAATAATAAGAAGTAAAGGAACAGAATACCAGTCTTTCATCCCCGAGGTTCTCTAGGAACCAAGCGAGAGTACTTATACACACAGTAAAAGGATACAGTGAGCTTTTGCTCTCAGATCAGTTCCAGAATCAGTTGTTGCGGCCGACTTCAAATCATCCCACAAACACGCCAGGTGGGTGTACTCCGGATGTACCCCAAAATCATACGACCCAACTCTCCGAGGAAGTCTAGCCCCCAAGCGAGAGAGGGAATGGGACCATGGTAGTCACGGGTGCACCGGCAAGCCCGATGCTGCCCGGTGTGTGTGATCGCTACCATGCCAACAGGAAAGGTTGCAACCTTGTATGCAATGCAGATTTATGACAGGTAATATATCACAGTAGGAGGACAACAAAGTAGGTTGCCTCCGGACAGTCATAAGATTGCACATTGACAGGTAAACAAGCAGGGCACGATAAGACAGGAAATTTCACTTGAAAGGCATATAGAGTTATATGAAAATTAAATGGGCAGCCATGTAACACATGTAAAACATGCCATATAACTCATTACGAAACCCACGTGATCAAGTGATAAGATTATTCAACATGCAATGACATCAACATGGGTTCGGGTGCAAGAAAAACTTATTTGTCAACATGCAATGGTCAAAATCACATTTGAAGTTATAAGACATTTACGGGCAGCCCACTAAGCACATAATTTCCACACAATATCCAAATGATCAACACTTAGCAAGACTACCTAGTCATTAGGGTTTCCGTTTCATGCTTAACCGTAAACCCTAAGTCAACTCAAAATCATTCTCAAGTCATGCATCATTCAATTCAAACATCCTCAAGTACTCAAAACAGTCCACACAACAACCCAACACCACAATTCCAAGCAATTAGTACCACAAGAGAGGTTACAACAATTTTCCAAGCATATAACTAAGTGAAACCTTTACTGCAATACGCTGTTTTCTCACAATCAATAGGATAACCAAACAATCTCCAAATCCAGTGAATAAGATTTCAAATTAAAGCTTAAGAAGTTAACTAAAATCCGAAACAAACGTTGCATCAATTGGAGTTCGGGATCATTAGATATAGCCGAAACAGTGGAATAGCACAAAACTGTCCAGATTTGCACACTTTTTAAAGATTTGCCATTTTGAGGACTTTAGAATCAAAATTAGCTTTGGCCTATTTCTGTGAAAAATGTTCAATACTGTCCAAACTAGTCACCTACCAATTTTCATGCATTTTAAACATCATTGTCCTAGCTAAACTTACCTCGAAACAAGCTGGTCAGAGAGCTGTCAACAATCCGACTTCACCTAGCATCACTTTCAAGCCAAAATCTTGCCATGCATGGTTGTTTAAGCTCATGAACGAACATATAACTCAAGTACAGAAGCAAATACATACATTTATGAGCATGCATGTGAATTTTTGAAGGAATTTCAAAAGTTTTTAGCCCTCACCTTAGCAAACAACCAAGAAGATGCACAAAAACTTGTTGAAGCACAAAACTTCTTCTTCTTCTTCTTAGCCGAGATTCCAACTTGGTTTTCCCTATTTTCCTAGCTTAGTGACCAAGCTCTTAGTACATGCATGAGGTTAGAACAAGAAGAAAAGAAATGGAAGCTTAAAAACTCACCTAGGGCCGAAATGAAGACTTCAAAGGGCATGCATGTGTGATTTTCGCATCCTAGCTTGTTTGCTTGAGTTTCTTTGATGATTGCTTGACTTGATCAACTATGGTGTGAAGAAGATGAGATATGGAAGATGAGAAGTCAGCCCAAAACCGAGATGGAGAGAGAGAATGAGAGGGAGAGAGAGAAGGTTGAGGAAGAAAGAAGAAACGACAAAAAAATGATGGCTTTGCAATTTTTGAGCAAGTGGTCGGCCTTGGGCATAAAAATTCAGCCTTTTTGTGTCTTCAAGATGAAAATTAAAATGTTAGCATGGGCATAGGTGGTTTGGTCGAGCAAGGTGAGAAAATTGAGGTGGTTTTGAGCATTTTTTTTTATGCATTGTGCTAAGTGTTTGTCATAGTTTGTCTAGGACTAATTTTTTATGCATTTGTGTCATTAGAATTGTCATAGGAATGTTGGGAAATTAGGGAATCTAGGTTGAATAAAATATAGGAATGTTTGTTGATGAGTTGAATTATGGATAGAATAATAGATAGTGGAAAATGTAGGAATAGTTTAGTATTATTTTATTATTAGTGGAGTTTGTAGAGAATTTGAATTAGGAATATAATATTGGTTAGTCGATTGTGTAGGATTATTTTAGTGTCTAGTTCTTTGTGTAGGATTCTTTATTGATTAGCGTGTGGGCACGCTTTCCTAGGTCTAGGGCACGCACTAAGAGACACGCACAGAAATCAATACGGGGCACGAATCACGAGGTAGACACGAACTACAAGGTAAGAAACGAACTTCAAGACTAATGCACGTACTTCAAGACTAATGCATGTAATCCTAGGTGAATGCATGTAAACCAATGCAAGGCACGTAATTCAATGCAATGCACGCAAATCAAGGCATGACTCTATATCTAGGTTAAGGCACGCAATTCAAGGTTAGGGCACACGAAACGAGATAACGCTCGTACATCGAGGTCAGGGCATGTATATCTAGGTATCGCACAAAAACCAAGACAGGACAAGTAATCCAAGGTCGATCATATAATTAGGGTCTATGGCACGCAAATCTAGGTATGACACGTTATTCAGGGTCGGGCCTCACACCTATCCTCAAGGAACTTTCACTAGAATCAGGATAGAGTAAAGTAAGGAGAAAAGCACAATAGCAAGCACTGGAGGGGAAGGAGCAGCTAAAGGTTCGCTAGCAAAGCTTTCCCCCGAGCTTCTTGGGTAAAGAGAACAGATATCATCCGACCTTGAAGCATGGGCTAATTTCATCGTTCCCCGGAGATCTTGTGAGACCCCATATTTTGCCTTTATCTCGTTTTGCATGTTTTGCCTTGATTTGCGTGATTTGACCTGTTTATGTGTTATATGAGTTAGAATGTGTTAAATATGTGATTTATATTCCTAATACATGCTATATGTGCATTCATGAAATTTTCATCAAAATCGGCACCAGAAATTTTATCGCCGGTTTTAGTGAATAGTATTTTGAACACCTGTCTACTAAAATTTTTACAGGGGTGTTTTAAACATTTTAAAACCTAGTCCTTGGGTATTAATAGACCCGTGTTTGATTAAAACGGATTTGGAATCGATTTTGAAGTTTTAAAGATTTTTACTTTCTTTTGCAAAAATCAGGTTTTAAGCCGACTCGGGTGAAAATATTTGAACGTAAAACTCTTTGTCACCTAAAATATATTATCTAGAATTAGTTTAAGTGTCAATTTAGTGTTTGAGCAATAAATAGTCAAGAAAATGAATTAAAAGACTAAAAATACAAAAAAATAACTAAGTGTCAACTTTGCCTTTTTAAAATTTGTTTGACCTTTGCTTAATAGATCATCAACACACATTAAAAGCTCACAAAACATACCCATTTTACACACACATTGCCATGAGCTTCCTTGAGCAAAAGAGAAGTTTTCTTCAACATTTTTCAAAGCAAAATTTCATTGAAAAACCTAGTTTTTGTCCGTAGTTTTTCGAGCCGAGTCGGCTTCTGCTTGTTGGGCACGCATTGCACGCATATCTAGGCTTGTTTCGAATCAAAGGTGAGAGAAAAATTCTGGATCTCAAAATGTCATTTTTATATTTTTGCATATAATTGAATTTTGAACTGTTAAAAAGTTGAATTGATGTTATATTATTGCTCAGTGCATGCTAAGGATTGTTTATGTGCGTTTATATAAGATTTGAACCGTTGTAGCATGAATTTTATTTTTCGGGTATTAAAAGTTGAGTATTTGGCTATTTGTTGATTATCTGGAGTTGTAGTGGTTGGAATCGATTGTTGTTAGCTTGTAAAAGTTTGTTAAATACATGGTAGTAATGTTGTAATGCCGAAATTTTGATTGTGATGTTGGTGTGAAAGTCCGGAAATTTCAGCCTAGGTGCATTGAGGTATTAGGGTTGTTGGGCTTGATGTGGATGGTTTATGGTTGGTTTCCAAGGGGGTGAATGATGTTGATTGAGTGGGTGAGTGATAGAAATTGGTTTGGAGGTTATTGGATTAGTAGAATGTAAGTTATGAATTTTAGAAGTTCAGGTTGTATTTCTTTAAAATGTTGATATATGCCTTTAGATGTTTGGGTAGTGTTTGAGTGATTGAATTGTGAGTTGTTGATGGTTAGATTAGGGTTTTGTTGTGTGTTTAATGCATGTTAAGTTGGGTGGCCTACTTTGTCATCTATCTTAGTTGTTTGTTGTTTAATTGAATAGTTGTTGTTATGTTGTTGAATTGATGATTATTGATTGATTATTGTTGAACCGGGAGATAAGAAACCTACTTTGTTGTCCCCCTGTGATAATTGATTATTGATGAACCGGGAGATAGTCAACGGAAAAGGTTGTCCTCCTGTGATTGAATGTTTATTATTATTGCTGAGTCTTGGTATATGCGTGCTACATCTCGGGCAGCATCGGGCTGTCGAGTTGAAACCGGCATGACTACCATAGGCTACCCCCAGCTCGCATGACAGAGGTGTCATGGAGGGAGGGGCTAGTGAGGTACCTTGGTTGCGTGAGTAATGGGGAGTTACAAGAAAAACGGTTGAGATCGTGATGGCGTTTGGAGCTACACCAACTAGAGTATCCTTTATTGATTGATCATTATAGTTAATGTGCTTATATCGTTTTGTATGATTGTTGTGTGTTTACTACTATAAGGATGATTTCCAAGGAGTATAGTAAATACTGTTAGAGATCTATCGAATCCACGCTGGGCTTGTTTTATATAAGCTCACTCTCAATTATTGCATGCATACAGGTGTTACCGATCCAGGTTACGGGTGCGTGCCTCCAGAAGAGGATTATGTGACATATGTGGACGAGTCCTATGTGCCAGAGTCTTGTCCCTGATTTATGATGTTGTACGCTTTTGTTATATTGTATATTAAACTTAGTTGTTGTGTATTTATTTAGAAGCTCATGTTATATAAGATGATGTAATGATAATAGATTAAATGTTGCTAGTTTAATGGTCTCGTTTTTGGAATATGATTAGGCTACTAGATTGGTTATAATCTATTTTGGGATTGTATGTTATATAGTAAATGTATGATGTTGGAACAGAGGCGTATAACCTATGGATGAAATGGTAAAGAATGTTTATTATATATTATGGTTGTGTTGTAAAATGTTGAATTATTGTGGAGTTGGATGTATGAGTTTCAAAGAGGTTGGTTTAGAGCCTCGATGTCCTAATTACTGTAGTTATACTGCCGAAATTCTGTTGCGTCCTGAATGATCGTAGGAGGGGTCGAGTTGGGGCGTTACATTAAGTGGTATCAGAGCGCATATTTAGTTGTCAGCCGGGGTATCCTCGGAATGTGGGTAATGGTCTTAGCATGAAAGTATGTATGAAGTGAAAGAAAAGTGAAATATGTATTAATATGATTTAGTGATTAAATGATTATGTGATTTAATGACTATGTGATTATGTGATCAATTTGTTTATGTGATTGATACTTAAGTGATTTATGTGTTTTATGTGAGTTGTTGTTTATTTGCTAATAATTGTCTATAGCCTGTCTATGTGCTATAACCTGTGCTAACTCTTTGATTAGTAGAATGACTGGTAGACCAAGAACCAGAGGTAGGCCTGAGGCAGTTGACGAGGCACCAGATAATGTGGCACTGGGCTGAGATAGGGGTGATGATCGTTTTGATGCAGCCATGGATAGGATTACAAAGATTATGGCAGGGCAAGCACAGATACTAGCAAGACAGGCTGCCCAAGCACAGACGTGGCAGGCGCAGTTGTTGAACGTTTAGGGTGGTTACCACGGGCGTGGTACACTGAAGGAATTCTTGGGGTATTATCCGCCGAGATTTCAGGGGGAGCCAGATAATCGGATGGTGGAAGCATGGATTAATAAGATTGAGAAGATATTCGATCCTCTAGACTATACTGACGAGAGAAAAGTCACTTATGCTGTCTACTTGTTTGATGATGAGGCAGAGGAATGGTGGCACACAGTGAGAGTCGGTTGGAAGGCAAGAGGTACTCTGTATGTTTGGGATACCTTCCTTAGAGCGTTTCGAGCAAAGTATTTCCCAAGGATTGCACGGGAAAGGAGGGATGCGGAGTTCCTGTCCTTGGATCAGGGGGATGCTTATGTGGCTCAGTACGAGGCCACTTTGACTAGACTGTCCTGGTATGCACCGGAGTTTGTAGCAGATGAGGAATGCAAGACCCGGAGGTTTATGTTGGGTTTGAGGTCGGAGATTCAGGATGTGATGGCCCTGAATCAGTACGATATATTCTCTGAGGCTTTTGATGTGGCATCCAGACTAGAAAAGAGGAAATGGGAACAGATCGGACCTAGTCGGCCTAGCAAGAGGCCATTTCAGCCACAAGGCCAGAAGGGTATGTATAGACATTCAGTACAGCCGGGTGGTTATAGGCCTTTGCTGCAGTAGGGTTCTTTCAGACCACAGGGTCAGCAGGGTTACTATCGGCCTCAGTTTCAGCAGGGGTCTTATCAGGCTCAGTCACAGTACAGGCCGGTCTAGTCTCGGGGTCAATATAGGCCCAGTGTGGTGAGACCTCAGCAGCAGGCTGGTACAGCTGCTTTCTCGGCATCTGGTTCTTCTAGGGGCAGTGGCAGTGTTTCATCACCGCAGTGTACTTACTGCAAGCGTTAGGGCCATGTGGAGGCCGACTGTAGGGCGAAGGCTAGAACGAGTTTTGCGCAGCAATCAACATAGGGTGAAGGATTGCCCTAGATTTTGGGGAACTAAGGGTCGGGCAGCAACCCAGGGTTATCAGGGTCGACCTGCTAGTGGTGCAACTCAGCAGCAGCGGGTTCAAGCTCAGGCCTACGCAGTTGATTTGGATAAGGCACCTGAGGATATGGTAGTTGTAGAAGGTAACTTCCTTATACTCAATCAACTTGTTAAAGTGTTGATTGATTCTGGTGCTACGCATTCTTTCATTACGCCTACTTGTGTGCAACGTGTTAACATGCAACCTGAAAGATTGCCCTATGTGGTTGAGATTAGTACTTCTTTAACTGATAAGTATGTGACTGGCTTAGTTTGTAAACCCTGTAAAATACATGTTAAGGGTCAGGATTTTCCATCAGACCTTATTTTATTTCCTATTTGGGGGTATGATGTTCTCTTGGGTATAGACTGGCTTTCTAAGTACGATGCTCAACTAAACTGTAGAACAAAGGTAGTATGGTTTCGATTGCCAAATCGGCCAATGGTTGAGGTAGTAGGGAACCGGGATGCTAAGACGAGTTTTATTATCTCATCAACTAAAGTTGTTAAGCTGGTGAGTAAGGGGTGTTCGGGTTATCTAGCTTATTTGATCAACAAGCCACCTGATAAGTTGAAGCTGGAGGAAGTTCTTATTATTCGGGAATATCCCAATGTATTTCCTGAGGAGTTGCTACGGTTACCGCCAGATAGAGATATGGAGTTTGTGATCAATCTTATTCCCGGTAGTCAATCTATTTCTAAATCAACATACCGGATGGCACCAGCTAAACTTAAGGAACTGAAAACTCAGCTGCAGGAGTTATTAGAGAAGGGTTTCATTCAGCAGAGTTCTTTACCTTGGGGAGCACCTGTTTTATTTGTGAAGAAGAAGGATGGTACCTTGAGATTGTGTATCAATTATCGTGGTTTGAATCAGGTGACCATCAAGAACAAGTATCCTTTGCCACTGATTGACGAGTTGTTTGATCAACTTCTGGGAGCCAAAGTCTACTCTAAGTTTGACATGAGGCAGGGGTATTATCAGCTTTGGATTCATACGGACGATGTTCCGAAGTCTACTTTTAGGACTCGATACAGGCATTATGAGTTTGTTGTTATGCCCTTTGGCTTAACTAATGCACCGGCAGCATTCATGGATCTTATGCATCGGGTTTTTTAGCCGTACTTGGACCAATTCGTGGCAATCTTTATTGATGATATCTTAGTTTATTCTAAGTCTGAATCGAAGCATGAGCAATATCTACGGCTTATCTTACAGAAACTGCAGGAGCATCAGTTGTTTGCGAAGTTCAACAAATGTGAAGTTTGGCAGCAACGTATATCTTTTATCGGTCATGTGATCACACAGAGCAGTATTTCTATAGATCCCACTAAGATTGAAGTGGTGATGTCTTGGAAATGACCAGAGAATGTTTCAGAGATTCGTAGGTTTCTTGGCTTGGCGGGTTATTACCGTAGGTTTGTCAAGGACTTTTCTAAGATTGCAGGGCCACTTTTTAAGTTGACTCAGAAACGGACTAGCTTTGTTTGGGATGAGAAATGTGAGAGTGGATTTCAGGAGTTGAAAAAGAGATTAACTACCGCTCCAGTACATGATCTACCAGAGGGGACCGATAATATGGTTATCTACTGTGATGCATCCAAGGATGGTTTGGGTTGTGTACTTATGCAGAATGGCCGGGTTATTGCTTATGCTTCCAGGAAGTTGAAACCCTATGAGGTGGATTATCTGACTCATGATCTTGAGTTGGCAGTAGTTGTATGCACACTGAAAAACTGGCATCATTATCTGTAGGGCAGTAAGTTTGAGATTTTCATTGATCATAAGAGTCTTAAGTATTTGTTCTCACAGAAGGAGTTGAATATGTGTCAACGGAGATGGATGGAACTTCTCGGAGATTATAATTGTTCTATCAATTATCTGCCTGGGAAGGCAAATGTTGTGGCGGATGCTCTTAGCTGTAAGGTGAGTGTTTCTTGTTTGGCTGTCAAGAAGTGGGAGGTTCTTGAGGAATTCACTTATTGGAGACCGGAGTTGAATCAGGTTGGGGTGATGTGTTCACATCTCTGTATTCAACCCTTATTGTTGTCTCAGATCAGAGAAGCTCAGCAGCTTGATCCAAAACTTTTGAAGATCAAGGATCAGATCATGGATGATCAGTGTAATAACCCGAACTCGGCATGCATTTAATAGCATTTGACTACATTAAATTAAGAGTTTAATTAGCTAAATCATCCAATCTTCACTATTTTGATATTACTTTTTAAAATATTCAAATTATTTTTATTTTGTTTAATTTAAAAGATTATTACCTATTTTTATTATTTGTAGTAATTGGATTTATTTTCTTGTATTTAATTAAGTGTCATCTTAAATGTTAGTATTTAATTGCATTTGATTATGTCTTTATATTAACTTGTTTATTCGTATCTTAGCATTAATTTCATAACTCTTGGAAATATTCTAGAAATAGTTAAATTATTTATTTTTAAATGAATATTGATTATTTTGATTATTTTAATAATCGGTTTTATTTTCTTGCATTAAATTACTCGGTTTTCAATTAAATGAGAAAAGTAACTCCGAGCCGGAGTGAATTTTAAACTATTCTACTATTTTACTTTTCAAAAATTATAGTTTTATATTATTGCTCATCATTTGATTAGCGATCGTTTATTGACCGTTCGATCGTAATATTTCAAAAATGAAAGTTAGAAGAATATTTCTCAGATTTTGTGAATAGCGTTTCTAGTTTAATTTAGCTAGTTTTAGTTGTTTTCCATCTAATTGCATTGTTTTAACTTGAGCTAGACCAAATGATAACCAAAATAGCCTTAGTTGACCAATTTAACTTGAATTTTGACTTTGCTAAATGACCATTTTTCCCTTGAGCTTTGTCAACTTATTAAATAGCAAAAAATCAAACAAAATAATCATAAAAACAAAACCAAAATACCACCCAAGTCCCCCCCCCCCCATGGCTGAAGCTCCCAAAGGGAAAAAAAGATTTTGCTTCCATTTTTCCTGTGCAATCATGCGTGGAATCGGACGAGGATCGTGGCTCGGGTCCTTGCGGGTCTTGGTCTTCAATCTCTGTGAGGGTTTTCATGCTTTTGTGCATTTTTAATGAAATTTGAATTATGTTTCAATTTTTTAGATTTGTTATATATTGTGTTTAAATGCCTTTTGTTGCTTGAATTAGGTTCTATAATGATCGTAGAGCATTGTTTGATAGTTATTTAGATATTTTTACGGCTAAAATTGCATATTTGAAATTGGAGAAGAACAATGAATAGTGATTTTAAATAGTAAAACTCTAGAATTTTGGATTTTGATCCGAATTGCGATTTCTTGATTTGGATAGGTGCCATTAGTGATAGAAAGATAAAATGTGCAATAAAAACGGACCGGCCTTTGTTAAAATTAGAAATTAGACAAAGAAACATAAAGGGGCCGTTTGACCGAGTGTTGACGGTGCTCGAATTGAGTTGGGGGTTTTGCTATTGAGGGCATGGAAGCACTTTTGGCGTTGTTGTAGCGTTGATTGAGCGACCGGTTAGCATAGCTGTAGTTCAAACGCAATAGGTGGATTTTCGGGCTTCGGTTGGGAAAGTGAGGTTTCGTGATATAGACACGTGCCTTGTAGAACCTAAGTGAATGTAGTGAAATTGGTTTCCTAATCCTGTAGCTCGTTTGCTCGTAATTGCCTTCGGAAGTTAGAGATTGAATAGTGATATTTGTCGTTTTCGTGTTTGAACTGCTATTACTTGTTTGATTGATGTTATTGTTGATATTAATGATAATCATGCTTGAAAAGTTAATTGATTGCTATTATTGATTGTAAATGCTTGATATCTCGTTTATCGCCACTAATCTGCACTTTCGTGCTATCGCTCGTTTATTGCTTGTATCTCGTATTGCATTGCATAGTGTTAGGTGCGTGAGTGATGGGCCTCTCTGGGCAGTCTCGGGCTGCCAGGGTTGGTTTGCTCTAGCTCCGTGTCCTATTCCCATTCTCGCTAGGGGTGCTGCCCTGGGAGATTTGGGTCGTAGATGTGTCGGGCTACATCCGGAGTACACCCAGTGGAAGTTATAAGGTGGTTGCGCGCTTATTGTCATCGTTGTCAACATCATGATCGAGATTGATGTATTGCTCGTGAAATGGTACATTGCTCGTATGAGTGAGCCATAGCCTTCAAAATGTGGTATAGCTTTGATGGGTTGTGTTAATGCTTTCTTTAATTGTTTATCGTATTGTTGTTTATATTGATTGTTGTTCTTATCAGATATATTGCTTAACTGTCTTATTTGCATTGCACGATCTTCTTTCTCTCCACCTCGATATCTGTCTCGCCCTCACTGAGTATACGTGTTGTGTATACTCAATCCTTTCCACCACATTTTAGGAAATATCATGTTAGTTGGAAAGTTCGTGGTTACGTGAAATATCGTGCTTGAAGAGTTGTCTTGCGTGTTATGTGGCTGAGTGGTAGAAAGATGTAAAGATGTATGTTTTCATGTATTGTATGTATTTAGTGTTAAAAGTTATGTAATTAACTTAACTAGGTTTAATAGAATGGTATGATAGTCTATTTTATGCAATAGGTTAGTATAGTATAATTGCCAAGCATGAATGTACTTGTCAAAGATGAGAATAGATAGGTTAGCTTTTAAACTGGAAATGTATATTTACTTGTGTTCGCTTGTTGAGAACCAAGGCTCAGATGGCCTTGAGGTGTTTGTATGGTTGGACACGGTACTGGTCCACTTATATACTGTCACAGGTTTGCATTTTACTTAGAAACAGGGGAGACTCCGTCCATCTTTCCCTAAAAATTTTGCCCGGGTTTGGAATTGGGTTGCGATTAGATTGATTGATAGAACTTCCGGTCTCGAGAGGGATCGGGGTATTATAGGTGGTATCAGAGCTTGTTTAGCTCATAAGCCAGGACAGGGTCCTCAGTCTGGTGGGTAGTGACCCTTGAATGTGTGCTTGTTAGGAGTGTTTTGAAAGTGTGTGCCTGTATGTGAGATTGTGTGTCTTGACTTGAATGTGTGCACCTATGTGAAATAGTTATGTATTATGTGCTAAACGTGTGCTAAGTGAAGTGAAGTGTATAGTTGTGCATTGAATTGACCTCACAAATCGAATCGACCTCGTGAATTGTTAGTTGCTTGAATTGTTGCTTGTAATATGTATAATTGAATGTCTTGGATTGAGTTGTGTTGTGCTTGACTTGATTGTTGTGCTTGAGTGACTTTGTTGAACAAACTGTTTTACAAACTTACTTGCATAATAGTTTAAGGCATGTATGTATAAATGTGATATCTTGGCATTGATACATGTCCAGTTGAATGGTAAGAAAGACTTCTTCCTTTCCCTGAAGAGAAGTGGTTAGTAGTAGGCCCTCCAAGTTATATGAATTGACGGGAATTAGTGGTATTTGACTAGCCTTTATTTGGGAGTTGGTGTTTGCTTTTGGAACTCGGTTATTGGCGAATCTCTAAGGTCCTCCTCTATGCTTAACAATTGTGAAAGAGTAGTTTTCTTTTGGGGTTCTATTTGGTTGTTCTCTGGAGCAATCTTTGGTTTTCTTATCGGGTATTCTTTGGAACTTTTGTTGGCACTTCTTGGTAGACTTGGCTATTGGGTTTTTAATCGGACTTACTGCATGGTATTATCTATGGTATATGTGTCTCAGTCTTTATTGATGTGCTACTGGCATCCCTGATTGGAAATTCTTCAATGGCATTCTCTAGAATTCTTAGTGGTCATTTATCTAGTACTTATTTATTGGGCAATCCTTGCTACTTTCTTATTGGAGCATTATTTCGGGTATTTTCTTTAGTGTTCCTCAGTAGGTTTGGTATTTGGAATTCCTATTATACTTATTGTATAGTACTACTTACGGTATTCTTTAGAATTCTTAGTGGGCATTCTACTAGTATTTTCCTTGTTGGCACTTATTGGAAGTCTTACACTTGGAATCTTGCTCAAACTTATTATCTCACATTGCTTACGGTATGCTGTGGAATACCTTTCATGCTAAGACCATTACCCACATTCTGAGAATGCCCCGGCTAACAGCTAACATGTGCTCTGATACCACTTAAATGTCACGCCCCAACTCGACCCCACCTATAATCAGTCAGGACGCAACGGAATTTCAACAGTATAACGACTGTAATTAAGACATCGAGGCTCTAAACCAACCTCTTATCAACATCATACAACTAACTCCACAAACTAATCAACAATCAACTCCTCAATTAAATTAACAACATACAACATTAACATATTAAACAATAATCATTCCTTCAACAACCCGATCATAGTTATGCGCCTCCGTTCCAACTTAATACATAGGCTATACATACATTTCAAAATAGATTATAAATCATCTTAGTAATCTAAACATGATCAAAAGAAACACTACTAAACCAACATACATAAGTCTTTAAGTTAAAGTAGGTTTATAATACATCATAATACATCAACTACAAACAATCTCATGGCAATGACTCCTGCACATAAGACTCATCCACTATAGGTACATTTTCCTCTTCAAGAGGCACGTACCCGTAGTCTTGCTCAACAACACCTGTAAGCATGCAATAATTGAGAGTGAGCTTATATAAAACAAGCCCAGTGAGGATCCAATAGATCTCTAACAGTATTTACTATACTCCTTGAAAATGATCCTTTGAGCAGTAAACACAATAATAAACATCAATAACAATATAAACACATAACTATAATGACCAATCAATAAAGGATACTCTATTTGGTGTAGCTCCAAACACCATCACGATCTCAACCAACTTCTTATCACCCCCATGAAATCCACACCCGAGGCACCTCACTAGCCCTGCCCTCTATGGCATCTCCGCCCATGCGAGATGAGGGTAGCCTCTGGTAGTCATGCTGTTATCAACCCGGCAGCCCGATGCTGCCTTAGAGGTGTCATACACATACCAAGACTCAGCAATAAAATAAACATTCATATCACAAGAGGACAACCTTTTCCGTTGACTATCTCCCGGTTCATCAATAATCAATCAATAATCATCTTTTCATCAATATAACATCAAATAATCAATTGAACAATAAACAACTAAATTAGATGACAAAGTAGGCCATCCAACTTAACGTGCATTAAACACACAATCAAACCCTAGTCTAACCATTAACAACTCACAATTCAATCACTCACACACCACCCAATCAACTAAAGGCATAATTCAATACTTTAAAGAAAGACAACCTAAACTTCAAATAATCATATCTTACATTCTACTAATCCAAACAACTCCAAATCAGTTTCTATCACTCACCCATCAATAAACTACATTAGCCCTCTCAGAAACCAATCAAAACACATCCAAATCAAGCCCAACAGCCCTAAAACCTCAATGCACCTAGGCTGAAAATTTTGGATTTTTGCACCAACATCACAATCAAAATTTTGGCATTACAACGGCGCTACCCCATATTTTACAAACTTTTACAAATTGACGGCAATCGATTCCAACTACTACAACTCAAAATAATCACCAAATAGCCAAACTATCAACTTTAAATACCCGAAAATAAAAATTTATGCTACAACGGTTCAAATCTCATAAGAATACATATAATCGATCCTTAGCATGCACTGAGCAATAATATAACTTCAAATTAACATTCTAACGGTTCAATATTCAATTATATGTAAAAACATAAAATATGACTTTTGAGATCTAGAATTTTTCTCTCACCCTTGATCCGAAACAATCCTAGATATGCGTGTTATGCGCGCCCAACAAGCGGAATCCAACTTGGTATGAAAAACTACGAACAAAAACTAGGTTTTTCTATGAAATTTTGCTTTGAAAACCTTGAAAATCAACTTCTTTTTTCTCCCTTGAAGCTCCCAGCCATGTGTGTGAGTTTGAGTATGTTTTTGTGTTGTTTCATTGTGTGTTGATGCATATTAAGTAAAGGTCAAACAAAAAAATGCAAAGTCAAAGTAGTTTATTTAGTCATTTAATTCTATTCTTAGTCTTTTAATTCATTTCTTGACTATTTCTTTCTCAACTATTAAATTAACTCCTAAATTAATTCTAGACATTATATTTTAGGTGACAAAGAGTTTTACATTAAAACATTTTCACCTGAGTCGGCTTAAAACTCGTTTTCTTGAAAAAGAAAGTATAAAAACCTTTAAAATCCCAAAACCGATTCCAAATCCGTTTTAATCAAACACGGGTCTATTAATACCCGAGGACTAGGTTTTAAAACACCCCTGTAAAAATTTTAGCGGACAAGTGCTCTAAATATTATTCATTAAAACCGACAATAAAATTTCTAATTCCGTTTTTTATGAAAATTTCATGAATGCACCCTTAGCATGTATTAGGAGTATTAATCACATATTTAGCACATTCTAAGTCATATAACATATAAACAGGTCAATTCATGCAAAACAAGGTAAAACACGCAAATCGAGATAAGATAGAAAAGTGGGGTTTCACAAAAGCCCTGGGTAACTCTTGGTTGCCTTCAATGATAGATGCAATTACTTTGACTACTCTATTCCTATGAAATGAGCCAATAAAGAGTGGGGGAAGGAACAAATTTGAGACTACCGACGTCTCTAGCGCTGATACATAAAGCAGCCGGGTAGTAGATTTATTAGAAATAGTATTTCCCCCTTTTATTAGAGTATGGGTCTTTCCCTCTTCTCTTCTCCGTGTGTATTGAATGACGGAATTAATGCATTGTTGATAAAGAGCATAGCGAGTGGGGGCTTCCTGATCTGTTTTCGACATTCCCCATTTATTTTCATGTACGGATTCTGCCACTTACTTTTTTTCTGACTGGCATCTGGATTCCTTCTACTTTCATACGTACTGATGCTTTCAGCCTTTCTCAAATAGGGGGTGGCGTTCTATTCCAAACTTAATCATGGGCTGAGCTCACTCACTTTCTTTCTATAAAAAAGGCTTTGATCATAAGCTTATGTGATCAGAGCCAGCATTTCAAGGAGCCACAAGCCATTATAAGCTTCTTTGAATGTATCCCTTCATATATCATTGTGATAAGATCGCATAAAGTGTCTCCTAGCCTAGGGATCGTAGCTTCTCTTTCTATGAGAATCCCGCCCAGATGAAAGATCATACACTGCCCTCGATAAGCTTCATGAAAATGGGAATATGCATGCCATAGAAGCCCCCTACTAATCTAAAGGAGGGGCGAGGGGTAAAAGCCATTGGTTGAAGACATAGATAATAAATGGGCTTGTTCTGGCATGAGACAGACCGAGTCTCGATGAGGGGATTTTTGATTATTAATTACTTAACATAAAGGCTATGCATAGAAGCAACATAGTAAAGAGGGAAGCCATTGAACAGAAGGCGTGATCATTAATGAGCAGGGAATAAGCTTTTGTGACAAGGCATGGTATAGAATTCCATGCGGATCGATAGTCACCAAGTCCAACCTCCTTTTACTACCAACAACACTTTGTAGATGGAAAGAATGGAAAAATAGAGTTGCACGAGCTTTTTAGCTCGATCCACTCGCTCCATCATCATCCTCCGATGTAAAGCGGGAATAAGGCGAGATATACCCGACATGGTCAAGGAAACGCACACCTTCTTGGGATCCTTAGAGCTGGTTGAGATCCTCTTTGATGCCTCCTATAAAGACCATTAGATAATTCAAACATTGTTGAAGGTATTGGGACATTCAAGTAGGCTGCCAGCATTCCATTCATTGATCAATAAGTGCTTGAAATTGGAAGAAAAAGTAAAATATATTCCTTCTTCCCTGGTTAGCTTTTAGCAGTGGTGAAAGGAAATTCTTAGCTGAAAGTTAGGATATGAAATATATCGTTTAGAGGTAGTTTAAAACATAAAGTAGAAAGCCGATTTATTTAGGTTGTTGGGATTGAAGAAGGAAGAAATGTTTCATCTACGAGCTACTTTCACTGAACTGACTGACTTCCCAACTTGACTTGCCTACCGACCGAGACAGGATTAACGCTAGACGTAAGCCCTAAAGCACTCTCTCTCCCCAACCCTCTCTCAAAAACTTTTAAAGGTTCGAAGGACACTTAAAGGTTCCGAAGGAAAAAATATGCAAGTGATAGTTCGGTATCAGCTGTCTCATCTGGTCAATCTCATCCCGCACAAGAAGGATTTTTATCTAAGCCTGTTCCCAGAAATGAAAGTGAAAGGGAATGTCGAACTAAAAGCCATAGTGAAAGCGATGCGTTCTATAAGGGCTTGAATTAGCGAGCAAACCAACCGTACCCACCAACTGAGCCAAGGTTATAGGTCGACAAAGTGTCCTTTTTGATTTGACGTCACAAAGATTTTGACTATGGAATAAGGTTTGGGACCCTTGATTCCTTTTTTTAAAACTCTTGTAAAGTAAAAAAAAATGCTTTATAGAAGCCTCTAAGGCCGTTATTCCTGACCTTAGGAAGGACTAGAGAAAGGCCTTTACCGATTCTATATCTCTATAGAACTTTTTTATTTTCTTCTATTATTGATTATCTATTTATTATGTTATCTTTAGTAGAGGTCTAAAATTCTTTTTTTTGAAATGCAAGGACTTATATAGCACCCCACGGAACACCTATTTGATCCATCTAGCCTGCCTTAAAGGGCTCGGGCTTCTGTTCAAGGAGTGACTTTGTTGAGCTCTTTTTTTAAGTGAACAACCGTTTTCCTAATAAATACATTCCATTCAGACGATTCGGTGGCTGAGTTGGTCTAACTCAGGAAGCTCCCTCTAGAGCAAAGCAAGATGTAAGTCAGTTTCAAGTCTACATTTCCACTAGAAAACTCACTATACGCCATGTCACTTTTGACTTATCAAAGAAAGACAAGCTACGAACTACCGCTGCCCCTCTATAAGTAAAAGTCTCTCCTTCAGCTATAATTTAAGGAAATTGAAAGAAGCGGAAAAAGGATCAAAGGTGGTTGCTAGCATCGAAGAGATCCGTCATCTATGATATAGTGGGAGTTCGGACTTGGAAAACGAGCTCTTGCCGAGGGAGAGGAAAGCGGGTGCATGTGGGTTGTCCTATCGGCGGGGATATACTTATAGGAGAAGTAGTATATAACCCTAGGCACCATGATTTGTTCGACCAAGTCGGCCAGCCTTTCGGGATTGATATTGTCTTTTACATAGGCCTTTTGCAGAACCTCAATCATTTGCTCTCGGTGATGTTCCAAGGTTATCAATAGATCAACAATTGAGATATGCGTTGGGATCTTTTTCAGTAGTTCTGCCACATTCTACTCTGGCTTCTTGAGAGCCTTGTGAAAGGCCTCTCTTGCTGGGTATTTCTCTACTGCTTTCTCATTTCCTTGGTCCTTATGTGGTTCTCAAATGGTCAGGTTTGAAGCATCATCCCCACCTAGTCATATTTCCTATCTTAGGACATTCTTCACCCTCTTTCTTCTCCACTTTCAATGCTATTGTCCTGATTTCATATGTCCAAGACACCTTTGTTTGAAAAGCCTTACATTCCCTTACTTATAAAAAATGGTGGGGTTGAGATAACGATAAGGGATAGTAATGGTGGCTGGTGCGGGCCTTGGTTGATGGTTGACACGGATTGAGACGGGTTGGTCGAGCACAAATTTTTTGTTTTGTAAATTTCTGTGCTCTGGCTGGAGGGTATTTGAAAAGTCTTCACTGAGTTGGCTCAGGCTTACTTCTATGGGGTCTATCTTTCGTTGAATTGAATTTTAGAGCTCTCACGCTGCTATCTAAAGAATGAAGAAAACGCTACTGAACGAGAGCGAGTGAAGTGCTTACGCCCATTTAGAGATAGGGGCAAGCCAAAGAGCCGGAGATTCTCGTGCAGGAACAAGCATAGGCCTGTACCGTGCCTTTCACCCAGTAAGAAGTGCTTTTCTTGGTGAAGCGAGGAAGCACAGTTGCGCGCCTCTCCATTGCCCTTTTATACTCTATAGGCTATTAATGCCAAGTGCAAACGCCTGATTTGGAAGCTTGCTGTGTAATTTCATAAAGAAAGAAAAGTGTGTGAACCTCAGCGAGTCCGGATTTCAAACTAGCCTTCTGGGCTGAACCGACCTTTTTAATAGGTTATAACTATCAAGAAAGTAGGAATGGCAGAGAAAAAGATGCACTTTCTAGACACAGGATCCTGAGTTTTTTCGAGAAAGGGTCGCTTCCCTCAATATCATGATCGGGTTGACTAGGCCAGATCAAGAGTAAATAGAAAATAAAAAATGTACATAGTTGTTGCTGTTCCAGCCATTTTTTTAAACCACTTATCCATAGTTTAGAAACTAAGTGATTTTTATACCTAGGTATATATAATGTTTTGTTTGTTTTTTTTTTAATATGGAAGAGTGATTTCGGAAATGCGGGGTACCGGGGGGCAAACAAGGTCGCAGACAAGAGGTGCTTGCAAGCACCAGTGGTACTTCAACTAACGAAAAGCCCAAAGGAGAAAAGGGAAGGAAAACAGAACTGCAGGCCGTGGGGTATACCGCGGTTGAAGACTCTGTTCTGCCTCTTCTTCGAGAATTGATGCAGGACTGTCTCACCCGAGAACCTACCCCTTCCGAGTGGGACCGCGTAATAGAACTATTATGTGAAGAAAATTTTGATATAAGGAGACTCCCGCATGTTTATCAAAGCTTATGTGAGCAAAGCCCCTATTTCGAAAGGGCACTCCAACACCTGGAAGAAATCATATGTTCTGGAATTATAGACAAAGAACTCCATTCTGTTGACTCTACTAGATAGAATCAAACCCGTATTTTTTCATACTCAAAATCAAAGTTTGATCCTAGCTCAGAAGGAATGCCCGCTATATGCTTAACATATGCAAGTCAAACGTTGTTTTTGGGGAGCTGGGCAGAAGGAATAAAAACCTGCGCCAACGCCACTGGATGATGCAGAATGCTTTTTTTTATAGAGAGAGAGCCAAGGGGGCTTCTGCAGGTGATTCTATAACCGCAGGCAGCCCAGCCGACTTAATGATGGCCGCGCATGAGATCGCACGAGACCACTTCGATTATGAGCCGGGGGATGTGAACATAGTGGCCCTAAAATACCTTATGTGCTATCTTAAAGATGAAAAACTTCTATTTTGATACCGCAACCCATCGCGGAGCACTTTCTCACTGATTTAGTGAAATAAATGTGAAATTATCCTTCACAAGACTCTTGATATTTTTTCAGGGCTTGGATACGAGAACATAATTGGGAAAAATAAGGGTCGAAGTTTTGACTGCTCACAGTAGTTCTACCCATAGAAAAGATCATCAGATAGGAGACAACCCACCAATTTATGATTCCAGCCGAGAAGACTAGTAAAAGGAAAGATCAAGAATGTTATATATTTCATGAGCTAGATCAGTTGCCGATGAACAAGTAAGAATTGCCTCAACAAAAATTGATGGAATTGGACCTAAAAAAGCCATTCAAGTTCGTTATCGATTAGGTATCAGTGGGAACATAAAGATAAAAGAATTAACTAAGTATCAGATCGACCAAATCGAACAAATGATAGGTCAAGATCATGTTGTTCATTGGGAATTGAAGAGGGGAAAACGAGCAGACATCGAACAATTAATTTTGATTTCTTGTTATCGTGGAATTCGTCATCAAGATGGATCGCCCTTACGCGGTCAACGAACTCATACTAATGCTGGGACTTGTCGCAAGCAATTTCGGAAATGAAAGAAGTCTACCGAAAGCCCTTGGTACTTGTCTGATCAATCACACTGATAGTTCAATAGTTCACGGAAATTTTCTTTTTTTTTTCTCACTGGTTACTAATCCAGTATATGTATAGTAGGCCTCCCAAGGATATCTTGGATAATAGTTTGAAAAGTTATATTGTAGATAAGAGTTGTAGGACTCTCTGTTATGCCAATCTCCTCGCTCTAACAAGTTAAGCTTCCTAAGGACCTCTTCCACCAGATTACTTTACTGACTTTCATTCATTCGAAAATAGTACAGAAACTGGTTTATCAAAAGGGGTCGAGAACTACATAGATCTAATACTTTCTTCCTTCGTCTGGGAGGTGGGTTATGTAGGCAACAACTATTCCTAGGTTGTTCAATTGACAAAGGCCAAATTCATCGTTGTCAGAGCACTTATTCAATCTGGCTCTCTAATGTTGTACCATTGCCCAAGAAAGATGGCCGAGTAAGGGTTTGAACCCTATGGACTGATAGGATAAGAAGTAGTCGGGCATCTCCAGAAATTGGCATTGTTTCGGGTACTGTTCTGCTTATCTATAAGGGTTTTAGTAATATATAAGCGGAAAGCTTGCCATAGACAACCTATTACCAACCTCGATGCATAGTAGATAGAGTAGAGTCAACTAACTTGAACCATGAAAGATGGACAAGCCGATTAGATAGACCTGATGTCAACTAGGTCAGCTTGGATAAGGTTCGAGTTTCCCTGACGCCCTTCACTTCTTTAGTACCGGTAGGATTGGTTTACCAGCTCCACTCATACAAGTCAATCGAGTTCTAGTCGAGATAAAAAGTACTGGCTCATAGGCGATCATACTATTGAATAGGTTTCCCATAACCCGTACATAAATCGGTGCAGGGATCATGGTTCCAAGTCAGTTCTCATTGTGGAAGCGAGTGTCTTGCTTTATCTTTCCAGTAACGCTTTTCCCCTTACCTTTCTCCCCCCACTTTGTAAATAGCAGCAAATTTTTGATTTGTCTAGCTTACCTATGTTCACTTCTTTTTTTGAAATAGAGGCAGAGGAAAAGTCGACCTCGACTTTCGAAGTTGCTAGCACTATCTCTCCTTTGCTCCAAGGGAATCTTGTCCATCAATCCGAAGATAGAAACACATCACACCAAGCTAATCTCACTAGTTTTTTAGCATTCTTTTCTTTCTTGCTTTCCTGGTTCACACTTTATAGACTCGGGTCAGGTCAGGCTTAACCTTATTCCCATTAGTTCCATCACTCTCTTCTCTTTCAATGGCATCCGCTTTGAATTAATTAAGAAAGGGATTGATTGGGATTCATCGACATCTGAGATTCATTTTGAAACCTATGGCAGATCCTCCTCAGTCCTCGAGACAATCTGTTCCAACTCCAAACCCTACAGTTGAAGAAGTGAATGACGATTCTCCTTAACAAACTAATGACAGCTCCTAAACTACGGACCTAGATCTAGCGCCAATCGATCTAGTTGCTTTGGCCGGGCCAACCATTGATCTATTCGATCGTGTTCCAGCTATTTTTCCTTAAGAGATATCGGCTTCTAGTGTGGTGATTGGAACCTTGTGAAGGACCAAGCAACAGAACGTTATGGGGTAGCTCCAAAGGAAATGACTGATGGTGTAGCCAAGGTTAATAAGGAATATGAGATGCTAGTCTTGTCTTACGATTCTTTCTAATCCCCTTTTGTATCAATTCCGATATAGGCAAAGGAGGGTTGTGGGTGTGGTAGAGGCCTATCCGCCTCGTCCCTCACGTCGCATAATCAAGGTGGCTAAAGGTTTAAAGGGACCTCCTATGTTAGGAAAATGAATAAAACTCTGAAGCTTTGGTAGCGTTCAAAGCTTTGGGAACTGGACCTCCTCATCGAAAGGAGCATCTTTTCTTATCCACTAGGCAAGGGCCTACGACATAAGGCTCCTCCTATGAACCTATTGATCTATTGACGTCTGTAAGATATGGACCTATGGACTTATTCACCTATTGACCTCCGAACCTAAGGAATAGATTTCCGCATGGGGAAGCCTACTTCTCGGGCTGTTCGGTACTTTATATGCTTGCCGCGGATAAAGACTACTTTAACTATTCAAGATTGGTTTATAGTAGGTGCGTGTCCCAGATAAAGGTGTACTGTAGGAAGGTGCTTTGGTGCTTGCCTCACTCCGATCTACGAATACTGGGTGATTTGACTCCTTATAAAGTAAAGTCTCCCTCCCTAGCTACTATAACTATAGGACTAAAGATTATGGTCGTAGGTCAACTTGTATGGAGTTGTGTTTGTGCCATCACTAAGGGTGGCCTTCCAACATCAATTGACCCCACCCGAGTTTACTGAAGCTATGTTAGTTGAATTGGATGGTCTAGAGGAGGAAAGGCTGAAATGACACAGCCAAAGGAGTCCGTTCAGAAGGACTGAACACTAACTCCACCAAACTCAATTCGGCGTACAGCCCCACATGCTTTTTTCTTTGGTACTTGCTCCTTTAACTCGGAATAAGAGCGCGAATCCCGGAACGGATTGTTACGGTGAGCAGTGTTAGAGGCGGACTAATTAAGGTGTTCAAAACTTCATAGAGGCAGCGTGAATTCTGTTCTCGGCTGGCCTGCATTTTATTGACTTCTTCACGTCCCTAGACTCTGACTAACGCTTCCTCCGGGTAGTGACAGGAGAGAATAGAAGACTAACGTCATTTCCTTAGATCAATTGGCCTAGCAGCCTTCTCATCCATCACAGTACATACACTCTAGATGGATGCATTGATTGAATATAAACTAAAAAATACCTAAAGCAGACGGCATGTTCAACCAACTCCGTTAGGGATTGTTATAACCAATCTCATTCTTCAACCAATTCAAAGCATGCATGAAATTCCGTTATTCTGTTATTGTCCTTTTTGCGACTCGCAAAGACAAAACTCTAACTACGCTATCGGTATTTCCATAACCCAGTAGCGCAATCATCAAGCTGAGCAAAATCTGATAGGCAAATAGAGCGCTTCCACCCCAGCAGCAAAGCTAAGCAGGCAAGCAAGACAAACTTCAAATAAAAGTCCCCGACAATAACTAGTCTGGTCGGTCATTTGACCTTTGTGTGTGATGCAATGGAGCAACCATAGAGAAGTGATTGGAACATGCAAGTCTCACCTCAGACAGGTTCAAAAAAGGATATGGCGGGCATGATAGCTACGACGAATGAATTGAAGGCAAGACGCTCTTCAAGACTCCACTTTCTAATCTTTGTCTGCTTCTGTCCTCTCTGAACGAACTTCATGAAAGAAAGAAGGAACTCTTGAATTGAATCCATGACTGGTGGTGGGAATGCCACTCTTGTGTTAATTGATCTCCTCCAATCTTCCCATTTTTGGGCAAAATCAGAATCTTTTCTGTAAAGGCTTGGATTCAGGTTACCGTCCAGTCAAACGAAGGCTCCCTCATGAATATCTAAACAAAGCTGCTTAGCCATCCAAACATTGACAGTCTCCAAGCTAGGAATGCAGTAGAGCCATAGGGCAAAGGGCCCCTTCATGGCTAATCGATCTTTCTCCTTCTAGTAAGCTCATCGAAAGACCTGGTGCCCAATACTAGAACAACATTGGGGAAGGTGGGATACTAGGTGGACACGATTGGACGTTAACCTAGAGAGCTAAGTGTAGTGCACTTCGTTCTCTTTGATTGGCACATGGAAGATCAATTGAAAGCATAAATAATATTTGCACAACTAAGACAAGGAAGGTAAGATAGGCAGTTTAGAAAGAAGATAAGACAAACAAGTAAATATTGCAACTGACAGCTAATAGGAGAGAGAATACAACTGTCAGCAAATCAAATAGATAAGACAGTCATTTCTTGATAGTTGACTTTAGATTTCAATGTCTGATCTGACTATGAGAATAGCGAAGTCTGGAATGATATGCTCAATGCCAGTCCATCCAGAAATACCAGATGAATCCCGTGAGAGATCTAATCTAGGCAGAAGATCCCATCCCATTAGACTAATTTAGTGTGGTTAAGCTATGTCTTTGAAAAGTAACTGAGTTTAGGGTTTTCTTTCTCTCCTATTTAGAAAGATAGCTGCCATCAAGACGAAGACAGAACCAATAGCCTTCGATTAGTCGGTAGGACAAGAAGAACTCTTACTATTCTCTTAACCGGTACTAGTGAAAGAAAATGACATAGTTAAAGAAAAAGAAGAGAATGTCTTGAGAGAAGAAAGGAAGTAAGGGAATGGGCTGGTGCTATAGCCAGAATTGCTTGTTACAAAATAGGTTGCATCTAGTATACTACTAGTGGAGTCATAAGTAGTAGATCTTCAATGGTTGAATCCGTTGTTCACTTAGCAGCTGCTTGGGCTTACCTTATTACCTTAGTTCCTTATCTTTAGCTTGAGATATGGGAATAAAATTAGACAAAAAAGAATAGGCAGCTAATTAGTTATGCCCTGGGGGAATGCCCAGAGCCCCTATTACTACTCCTTTTGAACTTCTAGCAATAGCAAACTCGCCCCACAAAGTGGTCCAATTCTTGTGTTTAATGTGAAGCTTGGCTTAGGCAAAGCAAAGAGGAAACCCATCCAAGAAGAACAATCCGGATGAGTGCCAAAAGGGGTAAATAGTAACCTCCTCGCTGAGTCGTAATGCGACGGACGTGGTCTAGTGTCGTGGCGATCCAAGCACCGCGTGGGCAGGAAGGTAGTTTCCTTGTCCCGTTCCGTGCATACGGGGGGACGGTGGGGGGAATGCGTGATGTGCGAATTGCCTAGCACATGTGGTATTGTCTTTCGTTAAGCAATGACGCAAGCGTTGCGATGAGACGATTGCTGATGCTTCAATGTCATGGCGATCCAAGCACCATGGGGCCTTGAAGTCGTCCCCCGGTTGGTTCCGACAGGCCTATCCGATGCGCGAATCGCCTAGCACACGATGCCATGGTCCTCGCTGAGTCGTAATGCAATGGACGTGGTCTAGTGTCGTGGCGATCCAAGCACCACGTGGGCAGGAAGGTAGTTTGCTTGTCCCGTTATGTGAATACAGGTGCATACAGGGGGACGGTGGGAGGCATGCGTGATGCGCGAATCGCCTAGCACATGTGGCATTGGCTTTCGTTAAGCAACGACGCGAGCGTTGTGATAAGACAATTACTGATGCTTCAATGTCGTGGCGATTCAAGCACCATGCGACCTTGAAGCCGTCCCCCAGTTGGTTCCGACGGGCCTGTGCGATGCGCGAATCGCCTAGCACACGACGCCATGGTCCTCGCTGAGTCGTAATGCGACAGACTTGGTCTAGTGTCGTGGCGATCCAAGTACCACGTGGGCAGGAAGGTAGTTTTCTTTTCCCATTCCGTGAATACAGGTGCATACAGGGGGACGGTGGGGGGCATGCGTGATGCGCGAATTGCCTAGCACATGTGGCATTGGCTTTCGTTAAGCAACGACGCGAGCGTTGCGATGAGACGATTGCTGATGCTTCAATGTCGTGGCGATCCAAGCATGGTGCGGCCTCGAAGCCATCCCCCGATGTGTTCCCACTGGCCTACGCGATGCGCGAATTGCCTAGCACACGACGCTATGGTCCTCGCTGAGTCGTAATGCGACGGACGTGGTCTAGTGTCATGGTGATCCATGCCCCACGTGGGCAAGAAGGTAGTTTGCTTGTCCCGTTCTGTGAATACAAGTGCATACAGGGGGACGGTGGGGGGCATGCATGATGCGCGAATCGCCTAGCACATGTGGCATTGGCTTTCGTTAAGCAACAACGCGAGCGTTGTGATGAGACGATTGCTGATGCTTTAATGTCGTGGCGATCCAAGCACCGTGAAGCCTCGAAGTCGTCCCCCGATGTGTTCCCATTGGCCTGCGCGATGCGCGAATCGCCTAGCACACGACGCCATGGTCCTCGCTGAGTCGTAATGCGACGGACGTGGTCTAGTGTCATGGCGATCCAAGCACCGTGTGGGTAGGAAGGTAGTTTGCTTGTCCCGTTCAGTGAATACAGGTTCATATAGGGGGACGGTGGGGGGCATGCGTGATGCGCGAATCGCCTAGCACATGTGACATTGGCTTTTGTTAAGCAACGACGCGAGCGTTGCGATGAGACGATTGCTGATGCTTCAATGTCGTGGCGATCCAAGCACCGTGCGGCGTCGAATCCGTCCCCCGGT